>JARFJB010002021.1:7997500-8262500 GCA_036346205.1 Vesta saturnalis | reverse complement strand
AACGAATAAGAAATAAATAAACCGGCGCGCATACGTAAGCTTTATTAAGAAATAAGCAAATAAAAAAAGGTTGGTAACAGTGCTCATATTTTTGCTTTAAATTACAGACGACGGTCATTTCGTGATTTAATGCATATATGACGTTATCGCGATAAGTTAAACGAATTAACTTTATTTTATTTCAAGTTACCATCAAGATGTCTATTAACCTCTGTCTATCAGGAAGTTTTAAACGTCTGTTTGACATAGATTATTGTTTTTGCGTTTACAGTGTTGCCTATTTTTGTAATGAGCTTCTTATAAAAGATGTTGCATAGGTATCCTAATCAAATGTTATTAACATTATTTTATTTCTTTTAATTTCTATTTTGTAGGTTGAAAGGTCGTGGGGTGTTCCATACCAGATATTTAGTTTTAATATATTAAATGATTTATACTAATTAATTTTAACAAGACGCAAGCAATAAAAATTATAACTTGTTTTATAAATACCTGCCGTTAACAAAAATAAAATAAACAATTAAGTTTCTAACTTAATTTTAAAGTACATTTTTTGTCCATCATTAAAAATTTCATAGACAGTTGCATTTATTAGTGACATATTTCACAATTTATACTCTATTGTAAGATGTGTTCGTCCAAATGTACTTAGGTTTTAATAACATTATTCCTTTTACATGAATTTTTTATAAAACTTATAAAAAAGAGCTTATTTTCATAAAGATTTTAATTTTCATCTTAGATTAATCTTTACTATACTGCCACAGTCCACGGTCTGTAATACAGACCGTGGCCACAGTCATCCAACATTTTCTTTATGTGTAGATAATTAATGATTCTAACATTACAAAACATACACTGGTGTAAATTTCTTGCAGCATTGTAACATGTATAAGAACATCATTTACTAATTTGCATATTTTTACATATAAATTAATTTATTTATCTCAATCGTAATCCTTTGCAAATATAATAAACCTATGTCTCTCAGATTTTAGTTTAAACCCGTGAACCGTAAAGTAAATTAATTACAAAAAGTGGTTTAAATATTTTCCTTATCGTGCATAGAAACTATGATGATGTTTCAAAATTTGCTTTCAAAGAGTAAAATTTTATTAAGATTACATCATTATCGCCCTCTTGAGAGTAATGTATTGCAGAGGTTTAATGTGATCTTTGAAGTTATGAAACGTACCTACTTTAGAAATCCTACTCATAATTGAATTTTAAATATATTTAAATTTAGATATGCTTTATACTATTTGTGCCCGTATTTATATGAATAATTTTCAATGCATTACTTAATCTTTTCTATTTGCTTCAAAATCAAATATATTTTTCTGTGAAACTTAAACCACGGGAAACTGCTTGGGTATAGATTGCGTTTTTAAGGCATGGTTATTAAAAACGCTGACAATCTTTTTCGTTTAATATTAAATAACAGTTCACTGTGATTTAAGCATGCAGCACTCTATAGCGACGGTAGGTTTCCAAATAAAGAATGGAAACGGCTAGATTTAGTGTGTCCATTAAACTGTTAAAGTAGCTCGCTATTGAAGTGTGTGTCAATTTTGTTATCGTTAATCAGCGAGGGCTCAGAAACAGACAGAGTAGTTTGTTAACAACCAGCGTTTGCAGAAAGTAATTTTGTGAAAAAATGAAACCTATCCGTGAAAGTTTTTTACAATTTTTGTAAAGGCTTAACTCAGCAACAATGCGTAGAGTCACTTTATTCAACTATTAGTAATGACTCTGAAAATACCGTTTATAGTTGTGTTCTCATCGTGCGCCCGTCAGTAGTGAATCTCGGTTTTGATTCCAAAATACACCGGTGGTGCACACAGATTGGCATTTTTTTTTATGATTGTGAACCTGAACAGGCTAACTTAGGTCTATCGGGTTAAAGCACTCAGGAACACTTAGGAGGATGGATAGAGGGATAATGAATTGCCAATAGATGCCTATGAACAGCTACCATAAATTTTCTCATATCATAAGTGAGAGGAAAACAGGAACTAAGGAGATCATTCCAGAGTTTAGAAGCCATGTAGAAAAATGTGGATTGCGCCCGTTTGGTACGACACGTGGAGATTTGTACTCCATACTGATGATGTGAATGAGCGAACCGAGTGTTTCTCGCAAAAATAGTCCGAGATGGTATCAAAGAAAATAATTCAGCAGCACAATAGCCGTTGTAATAACGATAATTCAAAGAAAGAACTGAAACCATCCTTTTATGCTCAAGGGACTGTATGTGAGAAGTTAAGGACGGGTCATTTATAACCCTAATCGCTCTCTTTTGAATACGATCAACGATATCGAGAGCGTATTGGGGAGCACTAACCCGGAGGTGAGAATTATATTCCAGATGAGGCCGAATTTGGACCTTATACAGCAGAAGGAGTTGTCGAGAGGTAAAGTACTGTTTAGATCTGTACAAAAAGCAGCTTTTTTGGTAGCTGACAGAAGATGGTCAACCCATGAGAGATTTGAAGATACGGTCATACCCAACAGAGTAATTGAGTCTGAAAACTTAAGAACTGATCCATTCTTACTTACAACAGGAAATGATCGATCTTTTTTGGCGGACGTAAGGCATCACTGAGTCTTGTTAGCATTAAATTTAACTAGATTATTGCTTCCCCATTCGAGAATACGTTGAATGTCTTTGTTGATTAAATTTACCATTTCAGCTTTAATTTCTTGATTTGATATATTAGGTGGATTATCACTATGAGTAGACTGAGATGAACTACAGTGAAGAGTGCTGTCGTCAGCAAATCAATGGCATGTGACGTACCTCGAGATTGAGGCATCCCTTGGTATACCACAGACTGTAATACATTGATTTTGCAATCAACAATTTGCTGTCAGAAAGATGTGTTCCCGATGGATTCCGTATAAGTTCAAAAACAGTCTCGCAAAATCCGTTTAAAGTATCACTACAGATGATGAAACTTGGAAACACTCGTATGATCCGGCAACTTACCAGCACTCCGCTATTTGGGAGTTAAACAGAATCCCACAAAATTTTTTCGTTCACGAAGCACCTCCAACGTTACATGCTTTATTACAGTACTCAAGTCGCACTAGTAGCATGAATAACTATTAGCAAACTGTGAATTAATCATAAAACACTAAACTAACATAAGATTCTTGTTCAGGCAAAATGGTTGTTAGTTCCAACAAAGCACCAGAGTTTCTAATAGTTGTCATGTTTTTTACTTCTCAAGGGAGATAATGAAGACAACAAAATTACGTCAATACGAAATGAAACACTTCATGCTTCGATTGACCATGATAGTACAATAGAACCGATAGCAGAAAGGTTTTAGCGCAAATCCTCACTAATTCGAAATTGGTTTCCTTTTAATTTAAGTTAAGAAATCAACTTTCATTTCTTACACCATTCAAGTAGTGAAAATATACACGTATTCGATTATGAACATACACAGATTCGCCAAAAAGTTAAAGTCTTCTAGTCCGCAAACGGAGAAAGTTTCACTATTTTAATAGCATCATGAAGTCGAAGACAACCGAAATATGTTAATCAATTACTCACGAAATTTGGTAGAATACCAACGTTTACAACGGTCATGATCAAATTACATTGCAAACTTACTGCTAAATCAAAGTTGCCAGTTTTTGTTGCACAGAAATTCAATACAAATGGGGTTTTCTACGGACCAGTGAATATTTTAATAACTAATTTTTATTTTAGTGGTAAATGCAAAACGGGCACATGTTTACCATCCTTGCTTTTTGTTATACTTGCTTTTGAAAGCGGTCTTTTCTCAGAAGAAGAGGGAAGTTGGTCAATGTATATTCAATGGCGAATGCGATTATACGTTTATTATTATTACGTTATTTTGTTGGAATAAATAAATTATGTTATTATAAGTTTTGTTATGAACGAATAAGTTCGAAGGTAAATATGCAATTAAAAATTATTATTATTATAAATTAATATTAGTCAAGTTGCTTTGGTATGTGTGAAACCTTGCGATATTGCAGACTCACATTCCATTAATATAAGTAATTTGATTGTAGTCTCATTATATCTAGAATTTACATCAGTTCTACATACATAAAGACAAAATTTACATCGATTGGAGTTTGAATCTCGATGGCGCAGATGGTTAGCGCGGTACTCTAGCAAAGTACAGGTCGTAGGTTCAAATCCTACTCGAGGTAAACTTTTTAGTTATGTATTTAATAAAATTAATAATAATTTTTAAATAAATTATTGTTTCCAGTTTAGTAAGATAAAAGTTGGTTTTAATAATAAAACCGTGTAATAGTATATTAGATAACAAGGGATTGAAGTGACTCATTTAATCCCGCGAATAGACTATTCAAGGGATTAAGGAACTTCAATCCCGTGGTATCTACACTATTTTTTGCACTTCGTGGAGTAATAATAGGAATAATTATATTATTTTCTGAAAATTAAAATAATATTACATCTATGGTAAATTTAAATTATTAGAAAAGTCACACTATTCAAAGCTAATGAAATTTACGAATTATTTCGAAAATCCCAGATGTTTCAATGCCATAACAAGATTAAATTATTTTTTAAGACTTCAGTCCCCGAAATGGGGGAACCAAATATTACTTTTAATCTACGAAGTGCAAAAACAATATTTATATCAATAATTAATCACAACTGCCTTAATTTACAGAAGCATTAACTCTTTATGGGTTCGTAACAGCGATAAACCAGTTAACAAATCAAATGATTACTATATTCAAAACTAAATTCAAAATTAAAACAAGCAATTCTATAAGCTGGGACAAATCTTACAACATTTGCAAAAGATGGTATTTAATTATTAACGATACTTTTTGTTAAGATACCTTTTGGTAAAATTAGCATTTAATTAATTAACGATATCCAAATCGCACAGACTTGTCTTAGATTACATGGAGTAGTAGGTTAAGATTTAGTTTCCAATGCACTATCTCGATAATGCAATTGTTACATTGAAATTTGTTTGGATACCCGGTGTTAGCACTTGTACAGTGTTTCATTTCTTATATGAGTTAGCATTGTTGTTTGTTATTAACGTTTTCCGCCTTTATTTAGAACTCGAATTTATTTATTTTGACAATTACTGACGCTTGAGGATTTTCAACATGTGAACAGATAACGCAAAACATGTTTCGAGCCCCAACTCACTAATTCTAAGCTGGTTATCCACGCCTTTAAAGCAGTTACAATATCCATATATTTTTGTTTTGAAAATAAAACGATAAGTAGATAAATGTGAGTTATGGAAAAGAGATACCGTCAGCCCTAGCGCGGTCAATCAAATGGTCGCGCCACAGCTTGCCGGGTAGTTTATCGACCATCCTTTGTTCAGTTGTAACCCAGAATTTTTCATTTCCACCTTACACTTAACAAGTAGTTTTTTAATGATTTTTAGGTGTACTTGATTTAACTGGCTTGTTTAGAATTGTTTTATTTACGAACTAATTTACTTTATATGTAATTTATTGCAATTATGCCAATCGACAGTATATTTATTAGGTGAAAAGTTGCTTCCATTTACGATACAATTGTGTAGTTGTAAATTCTTTGTTGGGTTTTTTATTCTTACTTATACAAAATTCAGCTGAATTTTTTATTATAGAATGAGGTAGCTGAAATAAATGACTGATATTACGTGGATAATGGTGATAACATGAACAGCGTAGATTTTCCTATTTTCGTATACTAGTTTCCATTCGTTGCCTTAACACGCGGACATACAGAATGCTAGCAGCTATGGTAATACTGTCTTCCATGTTGAAAATGACTGCTACAACTGTTTTATTTTCTTTTTTTTTAATTTTATCTGTTCACTAATGAAGATTACCGTGTGCTTAGTATGTATGATTTATGATATGTGTTCCTATAATAAATACTTCACATGAAACGTTTTCAAATGAAAATGGTACTAAAAATGTATTTATCTGGCTTACCTCTGTTACAACGTGCATATACGTATGTAGTCTATACAAATCTCATTAGTCGGTATGTCGGTGGGTTGGTAGCTGTGTTTGCTGTGTACCCTGCATAAATGTGCCACAAGTTCTGTAATTATGCGCGGTTCATTTTTTTAAGAAAAATAGTAATATTGATGATGACGACCCGATGTAGCTCCAGAACTATCAAACTATGACTAGACGAGCTCGAGGTTGTATCGAGGGAAACTCCATAAATGCTTGGCATATATTGAAACTAATCGGCATTTAAGTATTAGGACAATGTCACAAAATTTAGGGATATCGCATAAGAAGCGTTCAATATATTTTAAAAGGGCTCAGGTCAGTAGGTTTCTTAAAATTATTACTGGCAAAATTTCTAAATCTGATTTCCAGGCATAATAAATGTTTAATGTTATTTATATTTTATTTATACAGAGTGTTTTCTCACCTACAGACGAAGTGAAAGGGCAAGCAGTTTACAAACGCTTCTCACACACCGAGAAATTAATTTGGTAGTAGCATTACTTTTACGGTAGGTACGCATGAAAAAAACAACAAAATTAAGACAAAACAAAGGTTAAAAATGAACGAAAATTTAATTAACAAAGTTTATAAAAATTACAAAAGTTGTGCAACGCGCTGGCCCCGAATTTCAACGCACAATTGCGCACGACAAACACAGTTTTCTGATAAGCGTAGAACTTGGCGTAAATTATCTGCAGCCGTATTGATATTGTAGATTTGGAAATCGTTCCAAATAGCCGTAAGTCTTGCACGTTCAGCGCTTCCGTCAGCAGCTCCTTATACCGTTATCATATCCAGGTATTCTTCATTACTTAATTCATCGTTAGTTCACGAATTAGTAACCAATAAGTCAATAACAATAATTAAAGAACGCACTTAATTTCTGACGTTTAAGTAACTTCGACGTACTTGATTAGATTAAATAAACCAGATGATTTGAATAAATTAACACTCATAACTAAGTATTTTTAAGAAGAATTTAAATAGCCATAACTTCCATCTTATAAAAGTTTTATTATAATTTTAAGTGGACTTTGTTTATTTCATTCTCAGACATTCCAAATTTGTATTCAGAACTTATGTTAGCGCCGTATTTTACAAAAAAAGCTCAATTATTTATAAGAACTTTAAACCGTCGTAACTTTCTTATTATTAGCGTTTGATCTAAATCTATTTTGGAAAAACAACTTTATTTTGCTCCCTTCTACTTGCCCTTTCTGTTTTTTCTTCCTTCCTACGTATAATATTCCCGCATTCCCACGCATAATAGTCTTACCATTTTAGATTCCATCTATATCACATTGTCCTTCATCAAGTTTTGATATCTCAAGGTTTTTATAGAAGGTTGAACTTTTGTAACTGGCTTTCGTGGAGAGACGAAGCCACTTTTAGTTGTGACGGTTGACTACGCGAGGTGCAGTGACAAGGGAGGTGGAAAATTAATGTCGTGGAAAATGTTGTGGAATAATTGCCGGAAGAATTCTTGGATCAGTGGTGATCGAAAGAGCATTGACTGGTAAGGTCCATTTAGACTTCCTTCAAAACCAACTACCCTGTCTGCTTGAAGATATTGACCTTCAAACTAGAAGGGCAATGTTCTTCCAACAAGATGGGTGTCCATTACATTTTGCATTATATGTACGGCGACATCTTGATGTAACATTTCCAGGCAGGTGGATAGGTAGAGGGAGCATATTCCTCTGGCCTCCTTGTTCTCCGGACTTAACTTGATTGGACTTCTATTTATGGGGCCGGTTGAAGGATATGGTATATCAAAGTGGAATGACGACAAGAGAAGACCTACCAAATCAAATTCAAGAGGGAATACGTTTAATGCAGGTGGCAGAAATTGAATGTGCAGTACAGCCCACAACAGATAAGATCCATTATATATTGAAAATGATGGTCGGCAGTTTGAGCACTTAGGACGTCATTAAAAGTATTATTCATTAAATCGGTTCTTTTCAGAACAGAAATTTTGAAAGATATTATAGTTTTCATAGCCTACTTATTTATTTTAAGCGTACGATTTGTTAATACCTTAAATTGCCTGTTATATTACCACATTTTTGACTATATCTTTGGTTCTATAATAGCTATTGATATAATTTTTTTAATACCCTCTTATTAATTTTCCTTCCAATAGCAACAAAGAAACATTTGGTATCATATAAATTTTTTTAGAAGAGTCGACTGTTTTGTTCCTTCAACAAGTTTTTTGGTAGACGGAGGTAAGAAATTGTCGTGGTTTTGGATTTGCTTGGTAATATCAAGTATTCCCTTGATATCGGGGTTATTCTTGACAAATTCAAACAATCCGTTTTTTAAATACATTACTAAGGAGATTGACCAAAAATGGGAATTTCAATTTGAAATCAGTGAAACGTCCTCTGGCAGCAATGATAGGAAATTAAAAATAATTTCCAGAATTTTCTCTTGGCAACATTTATTATAAGATTTCTTGTTTTACTACTCTATCTCAAATAGCTATGACCGGCCGCCTTCCTTAGTTGTACACCCGGTACCATGATTCAGTTATAAGAAAGTTATGTGCTGAACACATCAGATTTTCTATTCATCAGGATACAACGGGCGTAATACCCTTGGATATTACTTTTGTTTGGTTAAAGTTTGCGTAAATCAATTTTAAGATTTCCGATTGCGAATTCCTTTCTTAATTGGTTGCGACGGCTAGCTCAAAATTAAAATAAAGAAATGATCACGGTGGCCAATGAAGTAAGTAGCAATAAAAGTAAATCAAACGTTATTCTCATTTAATTAAATTCTAAATCTGAACTAAAATGCATCAATACGTTATTTACAAACATGTATAAAAATCAAACTTATATCGTTTCGTTTAATTGTGATAGTCAAATGTAAAGTTTCGAGAAAATCAAACACAAAAACGTTTTATTTATTAACACAAACAAAAAGGGTTCTTACTCGTTACTTTCGTTGAAAAACTAATGATGAAATTCGTTTCTTGAATCGGTGAAGAGGCCTCAACTGGGTTGTGACTTCTCCTCCGATGATGCCACTTTGCCGGCACTCTGGAACCGTTCTCTTTTGTTCTCCTTATCTTTTCTTATACCATAGTTATTGATGAATACGCTTCTACTTTTCTTCTCACAAATTAATGATTTATGTAAATTATTGCTTGATATATTTGCACTACCCAGTTTTTACATAATTCTTTAATTTCATCGACAAACAGCTAGCGCTACAAATTTGATTTACCAATTTGGATCGATTACTGTTTTTATATTTATAGTTCACTATTTAAACACAATTTATTACCGTTCTGATACATTCAAACGCGTTATCTTCACTTATTACGTCACTTTTAATGCGAATCCCAAAATATGGTGCAATCCTTTGTATTATCATCAACTTGCACTTTTTATTATTTTAATAAGGAAGATAATTTTCTACTACTTCCCTATTATAGCGCTAATTAATTCCTATTTGTAGTTTTCACACTTTATAGGGCCGTGTGACTATATAATGTCACTTATGCTGTGGCGTCAATCGACCGACAACTATCAACTCTGATCGCTTATTTAATGCGACTGTTTTTTTGATCGCTTTCTTAACTCAACTGTTTTAAAAACTGCACATCATTATTATGACAGTGTCTCATCCCTTCCAACACATCAATGCACTTGCAAATGTCGCGTATTTTAAATATTTTCAAATTGAATATATAGGTAACTTATTGAAATAAACTCAAGCTCTTCATCTTAATATTAGTTACAGTCAAATACGAATACACGATAACAATTTCTTTATCCAGAAAAATAATGCATAAATATCTAATCTCGTACAATTTTATCGGAAACTTTTGGTTTTTTTAAAGCTACCGTTACAAGGATAAGGTCGACGTTCGGTTGATGATTATAACCCTCCTTTAACTATCTCAAGCAAGGAATATGCAATAGTACCGTTTATCTCCTTTAACTAGAAAGTGTGATTCAGGATATAACTAGAGTTAACTGCCCTTGAACGAGATAAGATCTGTTTTGATTAATATTGATTAAGAAAAACCCCTCACTATTTCTAATCCGGTGCTAGTACTATGAAACTATAACTTCACGGAAAAAATCATCGCCGATAAGTGTGATATGGTGAGATGATTATTATCCATCGTATCGATTTCTAAATTTTATAACAACTCATTTGTAATATTGTAGTACAAATGTTTTAATGTACAGTTAGCACGTATGGTGGTTAGAACGACATATTTCTAGGAGACGCAGTAACATTGTTTTGAAGGAAGCAATAATAATATCGGAATGTAATATAGCAAGATTAGAATGGTATCAAGATTTTTACAATTGGAGTAAAATTGATTGGGCTACAATTTTATTCACTGACGAGTCTGGATTTGGGTTTCATCCAGATCCTCGTCGCATAAGAATGTGGAAGAAAACTGGAAATGCGGAACGTTTCAGATACGTGACAGAAGTGCACAGCTACAGAGGGGGCACTGTAATGGCATGGGGTTGAATAATTTTTGGCATTAGAACTCAACGGTGTTTGGATAATGTTCTTTAACCTATTGTGCGTCCATTGGCTGGTGCAGTAGGAGAAAATTTCCATTTAATGCACAACATTTCTCGTCCACATGTCGCACGTATTGTGACGAACTGATTGAATGACGAGCAAATTGAAGTGCTGCCATGAACAGCACAATCTCCGGATCTAAATCCGACAGAACATGTATGGAACATGCTTCAAAGAAGATGTACTTTTTGGTTTTATTTTCACATCAGATTTATGTTGTACAATACGATTTTTTAAAGGTTGCATTGTAGTTCCAATATATATTTGTTGACAATTATTACAAGAAATTTGGTAAATAGTATTTGTTTTTTGATTACACGGTGTAAGAGATTTTAATTTTGAAAATAACCTAGAGCCTTAATTATGTCACTCAAACGCTGGTTTTATTTCATATTTAGTTAAAGATTTATAAATTAAAGATTTTTTATTCGTGTAAGGGATTGAAATATACTTATATTTTTGATTAGATATGTCTGTTTTAAAATTATTATAAAAACAATTAAGTCTTTTTTTGACAATACCTAATATTACTTTTAGAGGATAATTGTATTTCTTAAAAGCTCTTACAACTTGTTGTATTTGTTTTTTTTTTTTCTAAAAATGGGGTCTGAAATTTTCAAACTTTTATCAATTGTGTTGCTAACTACATTTAATTTAGTTTGAAGTGGATGATTATAATGAAAATTTAGATATCTCCAGCTGTGGGTAGGTTTTTGATACCAATCAATTTTTATTTCGCTTTGGTCCCCCATTAGCAACCTTGCTTGATTTAACATTAAAAACAGAGAAAACTTTTTATCGAATCTATATATTAAAACGGTAATCACTATTTTGTTAAAAGAATTATCTAAATATATAGCACTAATTTAAAGCGCTGCTTGCGTTGTTTCTTTAATGGCATAAACATATTTTACTACTGTAACCACTTACGACGCACATAGTTTATTTGTTTTGATGCTTAAAATAGGACCATAATTACCTAAAGTGGAGCTTAAAAGTTTAGTAACAACATTTGGTTAGAGTCAAAATGCACGATATTGATCAAATATCTGGTAACCGTTGAAAACAAGAATTCTTCAATAGTTCGTTTTTATTGACATTTCAAATTTTGAGCTCTATGGACTTATAATCGAGGTCTTTGAGAATGCATGACTGATCCCTAGATTGTTCGCCCAGGAATCAAAGTATATCCTTCAGAACTATTTATCCCACAATATCGGATTGTAAGCAAGGCATGTCATACCTAAATCTTCCGAAAAGTGGCGGATCTCAGATTTTCACCCAGTTCACAGCAGAAAGACTGTAAGAATCTCCAAACATAGCGTTGGAATTTCACTAAGAAAGTTGGTCTGTGTTTAAGGCCCTTCTAATGATACAGTTTCAAGCGAATTAGCTCGAAACAGTCCGAACTACCGAAATAGTAGAAACTGTCTAAAATACACACCATGACCAGGTTAGCTCAAATACCATCATATTGTCGAGTGTTAAGGCGATTTCGCAAAAGATAATCATCATTGTGACTAAATCAAAGATGAAGTCAAACGATGGTCTTTACATGAGCGACATAGAATAGTGTCATAACAAGGTAAAATACAAGAAAAAAGATCAACGTTTTCCGTCGAAATTATAGTTTAGTGCGCAATCTTCAGAGGGCGGATATCCAGGCCATATGTGGGACATATAAAGGACGAAGCATTAGATAGTCAATCTTCTATTAAGAATTGTCTAAATAAATTGCTTGATTTTATTCAAGACCATAATGCTAAATATGACGTTTTGGTCATTATTCAAGAAATATTCATAATTAGCTTAACATTAATATACCTAAAAATGACAATCCTAATTAATTTCAGGCTCGTCCTATAAAAGATTTCTGGGCACTTTTGTCCAGAAAATTTTAGGTTAAAGGATGGCAAGACTAAGTGATGAGCATAGAATTTAAGAAAAATTCGAGAAGAGCTACCCAAAACCTAAGGTGTTCGCGTAATATTGCTCCGTTGAGAAAACCTAAGGTGTTCGCGTAATATTGCTCCGTTGAGAAGAAACGGTCCTTTCATTTAATTTGGATCAATAAAGGACCCCGCACCATTTAAATGCAAATGGCTTTTTGTTGATTTGGCTAAATTTTTGATATTTTTTGGATTGTAAGGTTCTAATCAAAGACTACCATAGGTAGAAAGTCGAAAAATGGACAGTTTTTACGCTACAGATCTCCAAAGTTGTGACCTTGACGTCTATCAATTTACCGCGATTTTTGCAAAAAGTAGTAACAAGCATAGCAACACGTGCCTTAACACGTGTACCTAAAAAAGTATTATCATTCAAAACGTCACGTCTTTTAATTAGTTCGAAAATCAAATGGAAATTCATTTAAGCAGTTTTGCCGTAATACTCGTGATTTTTGAAGAGTCCCATAAATGGCACTTAGAAATCGTTTACTCTGTTATGTTTGTAATACGCTAACACGGCCAGGGCTAGTGAATAGAATTGATGGCGATATTAATATGGCAGAAGGGAAATATCCATTTTCAGAAGAAATAAGAATGGAAGGCCACCGCTAGAAGTCACAGATTCGACCAAATCTTACGCTAATTGTTTTCGGCTGATCCTTAACGAAATATCTCTTGTTGAAAATGACCCAGTTTGTTTAAGACCAAATTTTTTGAAACAAACATCAACCCATACTTGCTTGATTTGTAATGGTAATAATAATATGCGCTGCATGTCCGTATCGTGTAGAGTAAATATGTTTATTCTTTTAAATATTTACATATCATAAGGTGTACGATGTTGGGGGAGCACTTGGGTTTTATTTTGAAGCATTTACTTCCAGGGTTGCGGTCTGTTAATAGGCCATACGTCATTAAAGGTCAGAGATTACAGGCATTTTTTGGTTAGTCAAAAAAAAGTGATATACGTGGACGAAGATAGTTTTAGCGAAGCCGATTTTAAATCCGTAGCTCCGGTTACAAAAGAATAATTTCGGGAATTGTATACGTTTTGTGATTCAATGCAAGGTGGTCAAAGGTGTTTGACCAAAAAGGACCTCTTGACGTTTTTATTTAAGATTCGGCAAGGTTTATCGGACGAGTTTTTGAAAATTATTATTCACTTCCCAAGTAGACAGGCTGTAAGTATGGCCATTGTTACAGTTATT
This sequence comes from Vesta saturnalis, assembly GCA_036346205.1. NCBI lineage: Eukaryota > Metazoa > Arthropoda > Insecta > Coleoptera > Lampyridae > Vesta > Vesta saturnalis. The sequence continues at coordinate 8,248,783 of JARFJB010002021.1, read as the reverse complement.
GAATCGCTAATGCAAAGATTCGTACCTAGTTATATTGAACTTGAAGCCATTACAAGGTAGGATTACATTGCCAACCATGTACAGAATTTTCCAACTAATTATATAATTCGCAACACAATATACCGATAGCAATTGCATATGTTGACGGTACCTACTCCTCTATATTAAAAAGTAATAACTCTCATGTCTTAAGACAATCTTACAACGCGCATAAAAGTCGCCACTTAGTCAAACCGGCTCTCATTGTAGCTCCATACAGATATACACTAGCAATCCAAGGTCCTTATTCTTCGTACTCTAAAATAATGATGCCAAAATGATGATTAATGAGTTTAATAGGGATGGCGATGATATAAGAGAATGCTTTCACCAAGGTGATGTGTTTTGTGCTGTATCGTAGAAATCGAGATTCCATACCTCTGCTTAACGATATGGGTATTTCAAACAAGATGCAAGCTTTTCTTAAACGGGACCAAAACCAACTGTCGGCTGAATAAGTAAATGAGTGCCGCATAATAACTAAAGCCAGGTGGATAGTTGAAGCCAGACGCCACATTTAAGTTTGAAAATGTAAACTTTCACCATTATCACACATAATAAAATACTTACCTTTTTTGGGTTTTTTTAATGGTGTATTTTAAATTATACAATTTAAAGGTTTCGACAACACTTACCGTTATCTTCGTCAGTAGTAATATCTGTTAAAAATTGTTTCAACCCTTAATCGAGCCATCCACAATTACAACCAATATCTCCAAAATCCAAAGATGTTTCAGTCAAAAAAACACCCTTAGGTTTGTAAATACGTTAGAGAATACATCCTTTACTTTTATAGATGATACTTATTTAAACGTTGACAAGGAATTTAGTATCTTTCATGAAACAATATTCTGTATATTTAACCAAAGCTTCAAGCTTAAAGAAAATAACAGGAAACAAAGGGTATAAGGGTATCTTGTCGTTATAAGAGATTGTTGAATAAATTCATTAGGTTAAATTCTAATTCAATACTAAAGGCACATTTTAATCATTACTGCTCCATACTTAAAACAGTTATACAGTGACCGGCATAAAGCTGGATACAAATGGAAAAAAATTTTATTGTTCATTTCTCAGAAAATTTTATTCTTGATAAAAGTGCGTGCTTGATCGCAATTGAATATCTCGTTTCTTATATGAGGGAGATTCGAAAATGTGAATGCAGCTAGTTTCTCTGAAAAAAAAAATTTACGTTTTTCCTTTTTTTTTCTACCACTCCTGTATTTTACGGGAAAAAAAAATATTTCGGAGGTAAGTTATTATCTGATGGAACAACAATATGCTATAAAGCATAATTTTTATTTGCCACAGTGGCAAATAAAATATTCACATTATCCTTAAAAATACTTCAACTTTTGTATCCAATGGGGTAAACAACATATTACTTTAAGATAACCTAATAAATGTGAGGAGGTTATAGAGAACATCAAAACACGTAATTTGTATAAATAAATCCTTGTCCGCAAATGAATAGAAATGGATTTCTTTATTTACAACTACAACTATGTATCACAAGTACCCATTATTCCTTAATGATGAAATTGTGGGACCAGTATTTCTTAGAGAAAATTTAAATTCGGTGAGGTATTTAAATATGCTTCAGACATGTTTATCAAATTATTTGGATAATCTTCTTCTGAGAACCAGAATCAACACATTTTTCCAACAAGATGGCGCATCTATTCATTCAACGGTGGCGGTAAGGTCATGGCGGGACCTAAAACTTTCTAATCGCTGGATTTATTCCAAAATGTTAAAATTTAAATGTTTTGACGTTCTCTATAAACCCCTCACATTTGCTAGGTATAATCCTGAAGGAATATGTAGTTTTCTTCATTGGGTACAAAAATCGAGGTTTTTTTTTAGGGATAATTGTGAATAACCTAATTTGCCGCTTATGGGGCAAAGCTTTCCATTAGAAAATAACTTACCTCCGAAATACGTTGCTTCCCGAAAAATACAAGGATGGTAGAAAAAACGAAGGAAAAAGGCCGTATACATTTTTTAGAGAAGCTGTCTCAAATTGCACATTTGACATATATTTTCAATTCTAAACAACTTTTTAAAATAATATTTTTGTGTATTTTAAAAAATAAGAGTACTTTACTCTTGAGCCGCATTCACATTTTCGAATCTCCCTCGTATAAGAAACGAGTTATTCAAATTTTTGCAAATCCATTTTAGGTTTGCGATCGATCAGGCACTTTTATCAAGAATAAAATTTCCTCAGAAATGAACAATAAAAAATGTTTCCATTTGTATCCAACTTTATGCCGGTCACTGTATTATATCTTGCCAAAAGGATATTATATCCAAGGCTATGTGGACTGAAATTAAAAAAAAAAATCCGGTAAAAATAAAGCTGCGGTAAGTAATATATCACTGAATATTATCGGTAATCCAATATCAGATCCCAAAGAAGTGGCACATATATTTGTTGATAACTTTACTGTGAATAATAATAGCAACACATTAACTAACTACAAACTTCCTGGCAGCACTACATTATCTAAATATTTTTTCTTTACATCTTCAACTTCTCAACAAATACTTCAAATTATCAATAGTATGAATAATAGTAATAGTACGGGATTTGATGAAATCCCTGTATGGATATTAAAAAAAAACTGCAAATCTATTAGCTCCTCGTTTAAGCACTCTTTCTAATTGTTCACTATCAGAAGGATTAGTTCTAACGTGTTTGAAAATTTCAAAAGTAATACCAGTATTTAAGAAAGGTAGTAAAGTTGAAATGCAGAATTAGAGACCTATTTCTTTATCTAGCATATTTTTAAAAATTCTTGGAATAGTTATTTACAATCGTCTAAAAACTTACATTTGGAGTATAAATTTGCTAAATGACAATCAACACGATTTTTGTACTAGTAAGTCAACAACCACAGCTATGTACGAATTTTTTAGTTAGTCTACTCTTGTATTAATAATAAAATCTCATGTAGTAAAGTCGAACCAGCACCTCCACTGGTAACGCTAACGCTGGTCGCATTTCGTTTGTCTTCGTTCTGTTTGGTTGTTTTGGTCCAGTCACTTGTTTCATGTCTCTGGGGACCTGACCCCGTAAAAAAGGCGCAATCAAGGTGTTATAAATACCGTGCCGAGGATGAGTGGCTCCACGTAACGGAGTCTCGAACGGTGTCCTGAGAGTACCTGGCGACCCTTTTTGTATTTAAGCCTAGGTGTGGTAAGGGCGCACTGCTGCACTGGTCGTTCCCCTATGTGGGAACTTCATGGAAACGAATTCAATGGAAAACCCAGGGCACCCCCCTTAAATCCGGGTGAAGGTATAGGTCCTTCTAAAAACCTAGGCACGAACCAGGAAAAGGCGGTAACACCCCGGTTCCTAGTCGTTAAAAAGTCGATGGCGACTTTGGTAAAGACATTTAAGATTCAAAAACAGCTATTTGGTTTGATAGGAGAAGCAAAAGTATCAGGAAGGTGAAGGATGGCTTGCTAATCGAAACCGTTAGTGCGGCACAAGCCAAGAAATTATTATCAACAGAGAGGTTAGATAGTGCAAAGATTGAGGTTACTCCCATAATACTTTAAATTATAGTAAAGGAGTGGGGTAAGGATCTCCTGGCGTGTAACCGAGGAAATATGCTCAGAGTTGAAAACCCAAGGGGTTATAGAGGTCCGTAGAATTAAAAAAAGGTAAATGGGGAACTACAAGACACACCGAACCACATCCTCACTTTCAACATCCCTAAGTTGCCTGCCAAGATCAAAGCAGGCTATTTGGTATTATCAGTACGTGATTATGTCCCAGCTCCGATGCGGTGTTTTCGATGCCAGAGGTTTGAAAATACCGCACAACGTGCGATAAATCGCAAATGTGCGTATGTGGGAAAGAGCTGCATGAAGGCAAACGTTGTGAAGATCCCATTGAATGTGTTAACTGCAAAGGGAATCACTTAGCAATCTCGAGAAGTTGCCCAATCTATAAACAGGAATCGGCCATCCAAAGATAAAGATAAAGAGAAGATCTCATACTTCGAAGCCAGAAGAAAGGTTGTGTTACCCACATCGCAGCAAGGTTCCACCTACGCTAAGATGGCGGGAAAGACAACTCAAATTGACACAAACCACTTGGTAAAAGAGCTGATACCCGCTCTAGTTACCGTACTAAGGGATATTTTTGTAACGAAAGGTTCTCAAGAACTGATTAAGAGTCCGCATCCACCACCGCAAGTGACGAGACCAAGATTGAACTCGCTATCTAGTCAAGGAACTGCACAATCCGATACAGGATCAGAGAAAAGGAAGAGAACTGAAAGGAAAGACCTGATCTATACTACGGAAGACGAGTCTGGTAACTCGGAACCTTCCGCAGTCAGACAAAAAAAAAAAAGGATGGCTGAAAGGTAAACCTCGAAATGGGTCTACCTGACATGTGATAAGAACTGTGATATTTGTGTTATGTTTGTCCAGAGTAAATATTTATTCAGAGCTATATATATATATATATATATATATATATATACACCACTACTGACGTTTTATCCGTGCTTATTCTAGTCAATTTTGATATTAGTACATAAGTCTGTGATATTAGTATATAAATATGTGATAACAGTATATAAGCAACTGTGACACATCAGTAAATCATACAAAATTCGCTAAACAAAATATTATACAGTGGAACTGCAACGGGCTGAAAACTCACTACGCAGACATCAAGTTAATAATAAACGAACATGATCCTTGTGTCTGTTTGCAGGAGACCCACTTCAAGGGGAAGAAAGGCTCCAGCTCAGGGGCTATAAGCTATATCAGAAAAACAACAATAAACATCGAAGAGCGAGTGGAGGAGTGGCGATATACGTCAAGAATAACATACCGGTCAAACAAATAGACATAACAACCCGAATGCAAGCCATAGTCGTGCAGTGGGTATCCCATAAGTATTACCGTCTGTAATCTATACTTACCTGAATTCAACTGGCATTCGCAGGACCTGGAAAGCATATTGCGGCAGCTTCCGCGGCCGTACCTCATATTGGGCGACTTCAATGCGCACTCTACGGTGTGGGGCTCGAACTTGACGGATCGAAAGGGCGGATAATCGAAGAGTACCTACTAAACAACAACATCAATCTGCTGAATAATGGAAATCCGACGCACATAAACGGGAAAACGGGTGGACTCAATGCAATTGATCTCACCTTTGCTCACCTGGACTGGATTTGACGCTAACATGGGATACTCTCGATGATTATCATAACAGTGATCACTGCCCAATAAGGATAAGTTTTCCTATGAGGCAGACGCCCATTAAGCACCCTGGAGATGGCTTATTAAAAGGGCAAACTGGCAAGAGTACCGAGAACAATTTCAACTACGCGCTGTGACAGAAGACCTGAAGAATAACATCGACCTATTTACCAAGAGTATAATAGAGGCGGCAGGCAAGTCGATACCGAAAAGCAAGGGTACAGGTGGAAAAAGGACTGTCCGTGGTACTGATTGACAACGCGAACTCTACGGTGATGATCTAACATTGACACAAAAATAAGTTGAAGATAAAATTAGTTTGTTTATTTTCAAGAACATAATAAGCGTAAGCAGATTTGAATAAAGATAACAGTTGAACGTAGGAAGGTTAGCGCGTGTTCTTGTACCGATATTCAGTTAAAAGTATTTATGGGACCACCTGTTAAGTGAACGAAGTGTTCATTGTATATTAAGCCAATGTTTAAGTAACGTTATATGACATTGAAAGTTTATTTGTATAAGGGACTAGATTGGTGTAAAGGTTGCTAGAAATTTTAAGAGGCAACCAAATGTTTACCGTTATTACATGTTTGTGGAGTAATAACCTCGCATAGTGAACTATTCGCGAGTGCACAGAGGAATAAGTTTTGTTGAGCCTTTGTAATGTGGCTTCATGCAATTTAAGGATTACAAATGGACTACAAATAATTGATTTACGGAAGAAAGAAGAGAAAAGCGTAGGATTAATGGACAATTTTAAGTAAGAAATTAGATTTAAGAATTTTAAGAACTCATTTAAGCCCGATTATCTTTTGTTAGTTTATTTGCGTATTGTTGTTTAATTATTAATTAGTTTTGAAAGGAAGAGATAATCGTTCTTGAGTCTTATTGTATGGTTTGTTTTAGTAGTAAGAATGAAAAGTGGTATTTGGTGGTTTAATTTCAACCACGCTGATGTAAATTTATGTAGATATTTGTGTTTTTGTTTATTTTGCAGGACAATATATGTATTTACCGTTAATTGTTATTCTGTTGTTTATTTAGCCAGGTATGAAACACAGTTGTAACATTTACTTAATTGGTGATCTAGTTTTGACAATTTTAAAAGTAAGCTTTGCATATTTTTGGATTTTAAGATTAATGAACAACCTGAAAGGTTATATTTGCCAGGTTGATTGCAAAATTTTCATGTTTGTTTCATTAGCGCAATGCACAATTAACGGATCAGCTGTTGTCTTAAAATTCATTAAGTATAATTAAAGACAAGAGTTTGAGAAATTATATAGGTACGGATGTCTATTACGATTCAGAGAGATTATTTTGAAGTAACATTTATTAAGCGAAGACATTGATCTTCTTTATTTAGAAATTTATATATCAATATATATATATATATATATATATATATATATATATATATATATATATATATATATATAATACGAGGGATACCAGAAAATATTCAGTTACCGTATTATAATTTTGTTTTGGATATTTTAGTTTACGAGGTGTATTCAAAAGTTTTTAATAACCTGGGTAGTCTAAATTTATTTGAGTTTGAGTTGAATTGTTTGGGACGAGTGTTTGTTTTAGAACCTTCGTATAGGAGTTTACTGAGTAAGCAAATCCTGCTTTCCACAATCAAGTAGGGTTAATTAACATCCAGCTTAAGACAATTATTTTAGCAAAGTTTCGATTGTGGTGGCGCCTAGAGACATATTTTCCCGGACTGAGCTGTTTGAATGTAGGTGTAAGGTGTTTGAGCATATTAATCATTCATTTTACTTATTATTTCGACCACGCCCATCTCCCTGTTAGCTGGCTTGGCAACCCGCTTACATTTAGTAAGCATGCACGACGCCTAGTGCGGTTTGGACGTGTAACAAATCTTCTTCTGAGAACCAGAATCAACACATTTTTCCAACAAGATGGGGCGTCTATTCATTCAACGGTGGCGGTAAGGTCATGGCTGGACCTAAAACTTTCTAATCGCTGGATTTATTCCAAAATGTTAAAATTTAAATGTTTTGACGTTCTCTATAAACCCCTCACATTTGCTAGGTATAATCCTGAAGGAATATGTAGTTTTCTTCATTGGGTACAAAAATCGAGGTTTTTTTTTAGGGATAATTGTGAATAACCTAATTTGCCGCTTATGGGGCAAAGCTTTCCATTAGAAAATAACTTACCTCCGAAATACGTTGCTTCCCGAAAAATACAAGGATGGTAGAAAAAACGAAGGAAAAAGGCCGTATACATTTTTTAGAGAAGCTGTCTCAAATTGCACATTTGACATATATTTTCAATTCTAAACAACTTTTTAAAATAATATTTTTGTGTATTTTAAAAAATAAGAGTACTTTACTCTTGAGCCGCATTCACATTTTCGAATCTCCCTCGTATAAGAAACGAGTTATTCAAATTTTTGCAAATCCATTTTAGGTTTGCGATCGATCAGGCACTTTTATCAAGAATAAAATTTCCTCAGAAATGAACAATAAAAAATGTTTCCATTTGTATCCAACTTTATGCCGGTCACTGTATTATATCTTGCCAAAAGGATATTATATCCAAGGCTGTGTGGCTGAAATTAAAAAAATCCGGTAAAAATAAAGCTGCGGTAAGTAATATATCACTGAATATTATCGGTAATGCAATATCAGATCCCAAAGAAGTGGCACATATATTTGTTGATAACTTTACTGTGAATAATAATAGCAACACATTAACTAACTACAAACCTCCTGGCAGCACACATTATCTAAATATTTTCTTTACATCTTCAACTTCTCAAGAAATACTTCAAATTATCAATAGTATGAATAATAGTAATAGTACGGGATTTGATGAAATCCCTGCATGGATATTAAAAAAACTGCAAATCTATTAGCTCCTCGTTTAAGCACTCTTTCTAATTGTTCACTATCAGAAGGATTAGTTCTAACGTGTCTGAAAATTTCAATAGTAACACCAGTATTTAAGAAAGGTAGTAAAGTTGAAATGCAAAATTAAAGACCTATTTCTTTATCTAGCATATTTTTAAAAATTCTTGGAATAGTTATTTACAATCGTCCAAAACTTACATTTGGAGTATAAATTTGCTAAATGACAATCAACACGATTTTTGTACTAGTAAGTCAACAACCACAGCTATGTACGAATTTTTTAGTTATGTCTACTCTTGTATTAATAATAAAATCTCATGTAGTAAAGTCGAACCAGCACCTCCACGTGGTACTCGGTAACGCTAACGCTGGTCGCATTTCGTGTTGTCTTCGTTCTGTTTGGTTGTTTTGGTCCAGTCACTTGTTTCATGTCTCTGGGGACCTGACCCCGTAAAAAAGGCGCAATCAAGGTGTTATAAATACCGTGCCGAGGATGAGTGGCTCCACGTAACGGAGTCTCGAACGGTGTCCTGAGAGTACCTGGCGACCCTTTCTTGTATTTAAGCCTAGGTGTGGTAAGGGCGCACTGCTGCACTGGTCATATAGTTCGTCCCTACTGTGGGAACTTCATGGAAACGAATTCAATGGAAAACCCAGGGGCACCGCCCCTTAAATCCGGGTGAAGGTATAGGTCCTTCTAAAAACCTAGGCACGAACCAGGAAAAGGCGGTAACACCCGGTTCCTAGTCGTTAAAAAGTCGATGGCGACTTTGGTAAAGACAGCCCATTTAAGATTCAAAACAGCTATTTGGTTTGATAGGAGAAGCAAAAGTATCAGGAAGGTGAAGGATGGCTTGCTAATCGAAACCGTTAGTGCGGCACAAGCCAAGAAATTATTATCAACAGAGAGGTTAGATAGTGCAAAGATTGAGGTTACTCCCATAATACTTTAAATTATAGTAAAGGAGTGGTGAATTGTAAGGATCTCCTGGCGTGTAGTACCGAGGAAATATGCTCAGAGTTGAAAACCCAAGGGGTTATAGAGGTCCGTAGAATTAAAAAAGGTAAATGGGGAACTACAAGACACACCGAACCACATCCTCACTTTCAACATCCCTAAGTTGCCTGCCAAGATCAAAGCAGGCTATTTGGTATTATCAGTACGTGATTATGTCCCAGCTCCGATGCGGTGTTTTCGATGCCAGAGGTTTGAAAATACCGCACAACGCTGCGATAAATCGCAAATGTGCGTATGTGGAAAGAGCTGCATGAAGGCAAACGTTGTGAAGATCCCATTGAATGTGTTAACTGCAAAGGGAATCACTTAGCAATCTCGAGAAGTTGCCCAATCTATAAACAGGAATCGGCCATCCAAGAGATAAAGATAAAGAGAAGATCTCATACTTGAAGCCAGAAGAAAGGTTGTGTTACCCACATCGCAGCAAGGTTCCACCTACGCTAAGATGGCGGGAAAGACAACTCAAATTGACACAAACCACTTGGTAAAAGAGCTGATACCCGCTCTAGTTACCGTACTAAGGGATATTTTTGTAACGAAAGGTTCTCAAGAACTGATTAAGAGTCCGCATCCACCACCGCAAGTGACGAGACCAAGATTGAACTCGCTATCTAGTCAAGGAACTGCACAATCCGATACAGGATCAGAGAAAAGGAAGAGAACTGAAAGGAAAGACCTGATCTATACTACGGAAGACGAGTCTGGTAACTCGGAACCTTCCGCGAGTCAGACAAAAAAGAAAAAGGATGGCTGAAAGGTAAACCTCGAAATGGGTCTACCTGACATGTGATAAGAACTGTGATATTTGTGTTATGTTTGTCCAGAGTAAATATTTATTCAGAGCTATATATATATATATATATATATATATATATATATATATATATATATATATATATATATATATACACCACTACTGACGTTTTATCCGTGCTTATTCTAGTCAATTTTGATATTAGTACATAAGTCTGTGATATTAGTATATAAATATGTGATAACAGTATATAAGCAACTGTGACACATCAGTAAATCATACAAAATTCGCTAAACAAAATATTATACAGTGGAACTGCAACGGGCTGAAAACTCACTACGCAGACATCAAGTTAATAATAAACGAACATGATCCTATGTGTCTGTATTGCAGGAGACCCACTTCAAGGGCGAAGAGGCTCCAGCTCAGGGGCTATAAGCTATATCAGAAAACAACAATAAACATCGAAGAGCGAGTGGAGGAGTGGCGATATACGTCAAGAATAACATACCGGTCAAACAAATAGACATAACAACCCGAATGCAAGCCATAGTCGTGCGAGTGGAGTATCCCATAAGTATTACCGTCTGTAATCTATACTTACCTGAATTCAACTGGCATTCGCAGGACCTGGAAAGCATATTGCGGCAGCTTCCGCGGCCGTACCTCATATTGGGCGACTTCAATGCGCACTCTACGGTGTGGGGCTCGAACTTGACGGATCGAAGAGGGCGGATAATCGAAGAGTACCTACTAAACAACAACATCAATCTGCTGAATAATGGACATCCGACGCACATAAACAGGAAAACGGGTGGACTCAATGCAATTGATCTCGCCTGTTGCTCACCTGGGCTGGATTTGACGCTAACATGGGATACTCTCGATGATTATCATAACAGTGAACACTGCCCGATAAGGATAAGTTTTCCTATGAGGCAGACGCCCATTAAGCACCCTGGCAGATGGCTTATTAAAAGGGCAAACTGGCAAGAGTACCGAGAACAATTTCAACTACGCGCTGTGACAGAAGACCTGAAGAATAACATCGCCCTATTTACCAAGAGTATAATAGAGGCAGGCAAGTCGATACCGAAAAGCAAGGGTACAGGTGGAAAAGGACTGTCCGTGGTGGACCCCTGAAATCGAAGCTCTGATAAGGAAGAAAAGGCAGCATTCAATACATTTAAAAGATCTCCGAGCACAGAAAATCTAATAGCCTTCAAGAAAACAAGAGCGAAAGCTCGTAGAGCGGTGGTGCAAAGTAAGAGAACGGTATGGGAAGAATACGTAAGTACTATAAATATGAGAACGTCCAATGTGGAAGCATGGCGTAAAGTTAAGAACATCGTCGGAAGGAATATCAATCCGGTCTCGGCAATGCTAAATGTCAATGGAAGGCGCGTGCAAGAACCTCAGTCGATCGCCGAGGAGCTCGCAATGCATTTCAAGCGGTAAGCAGCTCTAGTAATTACGACAACGAGTTCCTGCAAATTAAAACGGAACATGAAACTCCCATAGACTTCGGGAAGACTTAAACGTGGAGTACAACTTACCCTTTACGATGTTAGAGATGGAGAATGCGCTCACGACCGCCAAACACTCATCGCCCGGAATGGATGACATACCCTACGCCATGCTTCGAAACATGCCGACATCTGGAAAACAAACACTTACAAATATACAACGAAATATATAAGACTGGTGCTTACCCGTGCAGTGGAAAAAATCCATAATAATTCCGATAGCTAAATCAGGAAAAGATGCGACGTCTCCCAGCAATTATAGACCAATATCACTTACCCGTTGCATTGGGAAAATACTCGAAAAGATGGTGAATTGTCGTCTTATAAACGTACTGGAGAACGAATCGCTAATATCCCAACATCAAACCGGTTTCAGGAGAGGACACAGCACACTGGATGGACTGGCTTTCATGGAGTTCCATGTACGCAAAGCTTTCCTTAGGAACCAACACATGGTAGCGGTTACTCTTGATCTTGAGAAGGCGTTTGACCTTACGTGGAGGCACAACATAGTCAAAAAGCTATACGAATGAGGCCTAAGGGGCAATCTACCACAAGTTGTGGCCAGCTTCCTCGAAGGAAGAACATTAGTGACAAGAGTTGGTAACATCGTGTCCTCAGAATACAGCATGGAAAACGGGGGTCCGTCCTGAGTGCTACACTTTTCATCGTGGCCGTCAACGATTTAATCGAGTTTATACGGGAGCCGCTGCAATGTACCATGTATGCCGATGACCTGGTGGTATTTTATGCATCTACCTCTATACAAGAAATCGAATGCAACCTCCAAGACGGACTAAATAGCTTGGTAGATGCTGCGACTAGTAGAGGTTTTCGCTTCTCAGTCGAGAAGACGATCGCCGTACACTTTACAGGCTTAGACACGAACTTCAGAATCCGACACTCAAAATGAAAGACGAAACTATACGATATGAGGAGAGTGTTAAAATCCTAGGCGTAATATTTGATCGCAAGTTGTACTTCGGAAAACATATCCAGGCCGTCGAAACGAAGTGCAAGAATAGACTGGGCCTGCCTAAGTGTATGTGGAACATTCGATGGGGAGCGGACACTGATACGCTGTTAAATTTACACAGGGCCTTCATTATGTCAAATATGGAGTATTGCTAGCAGGTATACGGCTCGGCTAGACCTTTCCATCTTAAGCGACTAGAGAAATTCACAGCACTGGAATCAGGTTGGCACTGGGTGCCTTCAGAACGAGCCCTGTGGAAGCACTTGCCGTTGAAACGAACATACCTCCACTATCACTGAGAATCAAGCGATTCCTCATAAAGTACGGAATATCACTAAAAGCAAAACCTAGACATAAACTACATGAGGTGATAAACAACATCGATACGGAAGAATATGAGAGGAAACCTACCGCCACAAGACCGGGGTTAGTAAAGATGATAGAGGTGTCAAGAGAGTTAAACCTGCACTGTTTCAGTGAACTAGCGATAAGCACAGAAGAGAAGAAACATTATGAAATCCAACTTGAAGAGAAACTGAAAGAATTGTGGAAAGATCGATGGAAAATAGTAAACACTCAACTAAGAACGATAAAGCCAGAGCCAGCGCCGAGGAGAACAAGAAAGATGGGACTCACGAGGAAAGAGCAGACGATTTACACAAGATTGAGGATAGGACACACGAACCTAACGCATCTGTGCCTTCTGGGAAGAAGCGCACAAAACATGTGTGACCGGTGCCTTGTTCCTATAACAGTGGAGCATGTAATAATAGCGTGTCCCAAGTATGCACAAGAACGCAAGGATGCGATGTTGGAGGACACATTGGCGGGAGTGCTGAGGAGAAGAGAGGATTGATAGCAAAGATCATGAAATATCTAGATGAGGTGGGAATGAAGAACAAGGTGTAGACAAAGGATGAAGAAAACAAGAGACATCATACCTAGCTTTTAAAACCAGTGAATAAGCTAATGACCTCAGAAGTCGAAGCTATAAAAAAAAAAAATCTCATGTATTACCCTTTTTGTGATCTATCGAAAGCCTTAAATACAATGAATATCTGGCTTCTTTTATACAAGTTGGAACAGTGTGAAATTAGAGGTGTTCCGCTTACTTGGTTTCGTTCATATCTAAATCGACGCAAGCAATTTGTAAAAATAAAATATGTAATTGATAGTACTATCGAGACTAATCAATCACAAAAGACATAAATTCAGGCGTGCCGCAGGGGTCCATTCTAGGTCCTTTACTCTTCAACATTTTTATTAATAACCTACCTTTGTACATTACTGATCACATAACTATGTATGCGGATGACACAACATTTGCGTTCTCATTCAAGGATCAAGAAGAACTTTACTGTAAAGCTCGTTATGTGCTACAGAACGTCCAAAAATGGTTCACAGCCAATGGTTTAAATATCAACTCTCATAAAACCCAATTTATTCTGTTCAACAATAACTCTATTACCTCTCTACCGGATGATATATTACTTAAAAAAATAGATCTCCATATTGTTAGCGATACTTCTTTCCTTTATATCCAAGTAGACCAGTTTTTATCATTTGGTAACCACATTAATATACTTAACCGTAAATTAAACTCAGCTTGTTTTACGCTCCGTTACTTTAAATATTTAGTTTCTAATGAAGTACTGAAAACTGTCTATTTTTCATACTTTGAACCACTACTTCGACAACAACAACAATTCTATGGTTCTTCGGCCAAGTGTAAGTACATTATTCATTACTCAAAAAAGAGTCATCAGGATATTATGTAATTTAAAACCTGGAGAATCCTGTCGAACGTCATTTAAGAAACAAGGTATTCTAACTTTCACCAGTTTAAACTTATATCATAGTTTCACTTACATATATAAACACCAAAATAAATTTTGCAACCATGCCGATGGATATGAATATGAAACAAGATTTGCCAAGAATTTTAAACCATTACAGCCTACCTGCTCAGTATTTCTCAACAACCAATTTTATCGTCCTATTGTTTTATATAATAAATTGCCTAACTGTATAAAGAGTTCTAAGAATATTTTTCAGTTCAAGAAGTCCTTAAGAAAATTATTCCTTTTAAATCCTTTGTATTCACTAAATGAAGTTAATGAATGACTTACGCAGTAAAGCATTGGATGCGTATGAGTTTCTTAAAAACACAATCTCTAACTATATAAATGGGTAACGTTATCAAAGGAAATAGATATATTGATCTCACCAAGACGAAGCTGTTAAAGAAACATACATAAAATATATAAATAAACACAATGCCGCGAAACCCAATTTGTATCCATTGCACAACATTAAGAGTTCAACTGAATGGTAATATTTATAATTGAAACCAGCTATGTATTAAATATTGTAATGTGTCTTAAAAGTTTTGGCTCGAATAATTTAACTAATTTTCTATACACAAAGATATTTTAACTTTTATTATTAACAGCCTGATATACTAAAAGGACAAACAACATGAGTAGTTAAACAATATGGGCCACAGGGCACTTTCTCAAACCTCTTCAGTATCCACTTCAATCGCATTGTTATCATTAAATTTCAGTGCGATATTTTATGTAATTCACTATCAACATTTAGAAAATTTACTTTAAGTAATCTATCGTAATTTTATTGTTTCATGTTTCTTTTATTTTGCTTAATTAAGTTTTTCTTTTTTTGTTTCTATCAACACTTTATGTTTTCAAATAAGTTACTTTTTGTGATATATGCATTATTAAATGTTTTTGTAGATCATACTGCATAATCAGATAACTTTTATTATATAGACATATATATATATATATATATATATATATATATATATATATATATATATATATATATATATATATATATTACATGTTGTCCTGTAATTGGAATATATATGTTCTGTTGGGCAATAAAGATTATTATTATTATTATCATTATTATTTGCAATGATTGGATCATGTTGTTGAACTCTATAAGTGCGTCCAATATTTTATCCAACAAAGTTGATTTTGGATAATGCACATAATTTTCATAACGCGCAACTGTAGTTGATATTTAAACCATTGGCTGTGAACCATTTTGGACGTTCTGTAGCACATAACGAGCTTTACAGTAAAGTTCTTCTTGATCCTTGAATGAGAACGCAAATGTTGTGTCATCCGCATACATAGTTATGTGATCAGTAATGTACAAAGGTAGGTTATTAATAAAAATGTTGAAGAGTAAAGGACCTAGAATGGACCCCTGCGGCACGCCTGAATTTATGTCTTTTGTGATTGATTAGTCTCGATAGTACTATCAATTACATATTTTATTTTTACAAATTGCTTGCGTCGATTTAGATATGAACGAAACCAAGTAAGCGGAACACCTCTAATTTCACACTGTTCCAACTTGTATAAAAGAAGCCAGATATTCATTGTATTTAAGGCTTTCGATAGATGACAAAAAAGGGTAATACATGAGATTTTATTATTAATACAAGAGTAGACATAACTAAAGAATTCGTACATAACTGTGGTTGTTGACTTACTAGTACAAAAATCGTGTTGATTGTCATTTAGCAAATTTATACTCCAAATGTAAGTTTTTAGACGATTGTAAATAACTATTCCAAGAATTTTTAAAAATATGCTAGATAAAGAAATAGGTCTCTAATTCTGCATTTCAACTTTACTACCTTTCTTAAATACTGGTATTACTTTTGAAATTTTCAAACACGTTAGAACTAATCCTTCTGATAGTGAACAATTAGAAAGAGTGCTTAAACGAAGAGCTAATAGATTTGCAGTTTTTTAATATCCATACTGGGATTTCATCAAATCCCGTACTATTACTATTATTCATACTATTGATAATTTGAAGTATTTCTTGAGAAGTTGAAGATGTAAAGAAAAATAAATTTAGATAACCGGTAATCCTCTTTAAATTCTTAGATGCACTGTGCACAAAACACAAGAGGTAGCCGTATTCGCCCTATGTACTCACTAACGCAGTGTCTATGGTTTATTCACTCACATGCCTGGTACAAGGGCTCTTTAGCCTAACATCACATCACCTTATACTGTGATATTTGCCCTTCAAAATGTTTACCACAATGAAAATGGTTACTTCCACATACACACGATAGTTCTTATTCGCTTTTATACAATCAATTTGGTATTGCTAACGATTGTACACATTCAATGGCAATGATGATCACCGATATCTTAACTAAATTTTACAAACTTTTATTTCAGTCACTTAACTGGTTACCTTCGGTTCTCTTTATTATAATATTAGGTCACGCATCCCACAATTCGACAATAATAACAAAATATTTGCTGTGTTAACTTCTAATCTACTAAATAAACTTTTTATTTCTTGAAGAAAATCACTAATGTTTTCCTTCAACTCACAATATATTAAATTATTTATTTGTGAAGGTCTGTACGATTTATCTCCTTATCGATAATGCAGTAGCTATACTTGGTCTGCTAAACTATAATTTTCACAAATAAACACTTACTTAAGCTCTGCTTCAGCTATCTAAAACCTCTAACCAACTAACTAACTCCTCAAATTTGACACTCGCTTATATACCTTCATATTGCCAATACGTCATAATAAATTCGCGCTAAGATCAAAATTCACCTATCCCAATTGAGTATTTCGTGCGTTTATTTGCCGCGTCGAAGGTTCCAACGTGGACGAAGACGCGAACGATTCATTAAAAACTGTCCGAAGAAATCATCGATTGCAATTAGATTCACGCTGTAGATTAAACAGATTATCTCTCAACTTTCTATGCAAATCTCATATGTAAGCGAATTCTATTTCCGCACAAATTAGCGGAGTCCCTCACATTCTATCAACTTGATTCTTGAACATGCATCGATTTACCATTATTTCACCATAGTACAAAATTTCTACAAACCAAAATATGCACACATATCCCTTACTGCACGTTAATAAAATATCAATATCATAAACTCACTCACTCATACGTCTACAACCATTTCTTTTAGTCCAAATTCCTTGTACACAGTAGCAAGCAGAGCAGTAGTTTTACCAGTGTCGTATCAACAAAAATTTACTCAAAACCAAATTTAGCGCTTTCGAAACGAAAATCTATCAACAGCATTCAAATATTCGTTCACACGATAACCAATGCCTCACTAAATTCCATTGGCGTATCAATTACACCAACTTACATTACGCATACACAAAAAATTCTTTTCATGAAAACTAACTTTAGCTACATTTAAAACACGTTACATACGTTATCAAAATACTACACATACACAGTGCGTCAAAATAACCTTACAATCTTTAGTTATTCCGTGTTGTGCATTCATAGTGTTGCGGATTTTGTTGCCTACCTTTTCTAGTTCTGGTTTAATACCTTCTATTGGGATGGAGTGGTGAAGATGTCGTATAACAATTCTATATTCCCGTTCCGGTTTGATCTGGGATGTATGGTGGACGATGTTTAATTAACTTTCTGTACGTATCTACCGTGCGCGCAGTAATTTTGACAGTATCATTGGGGAGGGTTTTAGTGCAGTACGTTTCTTCTTATGCCACCAGAGAGAGACTGTTTATCATTTATTTTAATATGAAGAAGTGTCGTTAGCGGGTGTAACTAGGATATTCAATTTTGCGAGTTTTAGGATATTATGGGCGGTAGTTTGGTCATTAGTGTTACTTATTTTGTCGGCAGGGAAATCTGATGTGTTTTAATCGATTGTTGTGATTGGGAAGGTATTTGGGAGGTGGTAATTATTTATTTATTTCAGTAACGAACTCTGGATTTCGAACAACTTTTTTGAACAGAAAACCAATAATTAAGAAAGTTAATAAAGCAACCAATGGAGTGGTTATAATGGACCTTAATATGTATTTCATGTCATCTCTGTCTATTAATACATTATGTACGGGAGTAGAGTAGACAGTGGGAAACTCATGGACGTGGGTTTCATTATTTGGTTATCGTATCTACGTGGATTGTATTTTTGTGGCTCAGTTCTTTATTTGAAAACGTTTGTATTTGGTTTATACCGGGTGGCTAGAAAAACGAATCCTGTTTAAGTTCGCACATCTTTGGAACGCTTTCACATGGATTTCAGTTGTTAGTTTCTAAGACACAGTGAACTGAAAATTATCCTGCCAAATTACAAACGTTTATTTCAAAGCATAAAGAATAACGAATTTTTAAATATCAACTAAAAATATCAATTATACGTTAGTGATATTCTTCAAAATTCTACCAATAAACATCTTATATGCTTCATCCTACTTATAAGTGAGTTGAATTGGACCGCCATTTTGTAAAATTGCTCCTCTGATCAAATTTATGGGCACTTCTGGCCACACTTCTAATCGTCAAAGTTTGCAAATGGTTCGCGTCTATAAGCATACACTTTTTCTTGCAATGCATTCCACACTGAGTAGTCTAAAGGATTACAGTCTGGAGAATTAGGCGGCTATAGGTTTGCCCAAATGAAAGATGGAATGTTTTCTTCTAAGAACTGTTGTGTACTTGCTGCGCTGTTCGACGTTTGTTTTTGTTAACTGAAGATCAGTGAAAAATAGGCTACTTTTTCCATTCCAGGATATTACGCATGATACCATCAGTTTCTTAGAAAACCGCTATGGTACAAACTTTCTGGTTCAATAGCGCTCTTCTTGGTTGCCGAACAAACCCTATTATTTTGTCTGTTTTGGGAGAGTTGGAGAGAAAAATCATTTTCGTCAGCATTGGAAAACCTCCTATATAGACGCAAACTTCTTGATGATCGACGGATTTTTGAGTTAAGTGTAATTGCTGGGGTTTGCAACCTTTTGTAACATTTAATACCTACACGTTTTTGTATAATTTGTCCCTGGTTGATTTTCCTATGACAATGACAATTCACGTACAATTTCTGAATTTTCATTACTTGTAGCAATTACGGATCTTCCACTTCCGAGTTTCTTGTAGGCAGATCCAGTTTCCTCAAGTCGTTGTATAGCACGATTTATGCTAGGAGGTAGCCATGGTTTCCCTACAAACTCTCCCGGAATTCTTTCTCCGCGCCAATTTTTTCGGCGATAACACATTTCAATTAACTCCAAATCAGACTTTGTTAAATGAGGTGCCATTATGAAGAAACATTAACTTAATTTTCCCGAAATGTCACTTAACGGATTGTAAGCGAGCAACTAATTGCAAGTGTCACTTATAACAACATTTGTTACTTTGATTTAAGTTGCTTATGCAGACGTCACGAATTTTAACTTTTTTAAGACACAACCCATGTTCCTGTCCGACTGTTTCAAGTAACTTTACAATTTAAACGGTGAAACAATATCGCTCGCCTCATTGTACCTGTCTAAAAATGTTGAATTTTGCACGTTTGCAGCACAATCAGAATAGATCTGCCGTTTTCAGTTGTTCGTTTGTGGTCTATGATACGTATGTATAATATGGGTGAATGCGAAGCTGGAGACGTTTATTTATCAGACGAACACCAACCATATTTTAGGGACGAAGGGGAGTAGCGACCAAGAAATTCCAAAAAAATCACAAAACTATTGTTACAAGCCTCGAGATTATCTCTTATTACCTGGATCTTTTTCAATGTTTTAAGTAATTATTCTGATTTAAAATATTTTTCAAAGTAACACTTTTTTTTGTTACTAGTTTGAGTGTGCCAATAATAATGTCTCGATTCAAGATGCAGGTCCTAGTTCACTATTAGCACCAAGTTGAAAAGACACGGTTTTGTTCATATTTATATTTAAAAGAATTTACGATATTTTATTTTTAGATCAATGATATTACCGAAAGTATTGAGCACTGTAAAGTGAATTGCTGCTAATGGGTCTTCTTGAAAGAGTTTGATGCACAAGACCTTATTAAGAAATTAGACAAGAAAAGGTCACGCTAGAAAATGATTTGGTACAAAGCATACAGAAATGCAGAAATTTCTTGGTATGCTTGTGTGGATGGGACTACTTCTGGTACCCAGAATAAAATCCTATTGAAGTACCAACTTTTTGTACTGTAACAATATTATATTATATCAAGAGTTTAGAATGTACAGAATATGGTGTTTCAACAATAACCAAGACAATACTTTTCAACAGGATATGCTACGAAGATTAACACCTTAGAAAAATTAATTGAAAGGTTCAAAACAGTTTTAGTTCCTGCGCATCAGTATGTGAATACCAAGCACTGGTTCTATTTCGTTGCCGCCTAAAGTTCAAACAAAATATCAAGAATAAGCGCCACAAGTATGGAATAAAGTTGTACAAGTTTTGCAGAATTCATGCATATACTTATAACTTGTACATACACATGGAGAGATATACGTGATGTTCTTATGCTCACAACAGCATACGACTGAACCAACCAGATAAGGAAATAGAGAAACCACGAACAATAAGCGATTACAATAATTCAAAGCCATTTGTTGATCTAACCCCAAAACCAACCCCAACAATGCTTACCACAAGGATGCATAATTCCCAACAACCTAGCTGGCAACAACCGGGATTTATTGTACCAAACTCACCACAATCCCAAATACCTTCCCAATCGCAACAATCGATTAAAACACGTCAGATTTCCTGCCGACGAAATAAGTAACCCTAATGACCAAACTACCGCCCATAATATCACAAAACTCGCAAAATTAAATGTCCTAGTTACACCCGCTAACGACACTTCTTCATATTAAAATAAATGATAAACAGTCTCTCTCTGGTGGCATAAGAAGAAACGTACTGCACTAAAACCCTCCCCAATGATACTGTCAAAATTACTGCGCGCACGGTAGATACGTACAGAAAATTAATTAAACATCGTCCATCATACATCTCAGATCAAACAGGAACGGGAATATAGAATTGTTATACGACATCTTCACCACTCCATCCCAACAGAAGGCATTAAAGCAGAACTAGGAAAGGTAGGCAACAAAATCCGCAACATTATGAATGCAAAACACAGAGTAACTAAAGATTGTAAGGTTATTTTGACGCACTGTGTATGTGTAGTATTTTGATAACGTATGTAACGTGTTTTGAATGTAGCTAAAGTTAGTTTTCATGAAAAGAATTGTTTTTGTGTATGCGTAATGTAAGTTGGTGTAATTGATACGCCAATGGAATTTAGTGAGGCATTGGTTATCGTGTGAACGAATATTTGAATGCTGTTGATAGATTTTCGTTTCGAAAGCGTTAAATTTGGTTTTGAGTAAATTTTGTTGATACGACACTGGTAAAACTACTGCTCTGTTTGCTACTGTGTACAAGGAATTTGGACCAAAAGAAATGGTTGTAGACGTATGAGTGAGTGAGTTTATGATATTGATATTTTATTAACGTGCAGTAAGGGATATGTGCATATTTTTGTTTGTAGAAGTTTTGTACTATGGTGAAATAATGGTAAATCGATGCATGTTCAAGAATCAAGTTGATAGAATGTGAGGGACTCCGCTAATTTGTGCAGAAATAGAATTCGCTTACATACGAGGTTTGCATAGAAAGTTGAGAGATAATCTGTTTAATCTACAGCGTGAATCTAATTGCAATCGATGATTTCTTCGGACAGTTTTAATGAATCGTTCGCGTCTTCGTCCACGTTGGAACCTTCGACGCGGCAAATAAACGCACGAAATACTCAATTGGGATAGATAAATTTGTAACAACCTTTTTCTGTGGTTGTATTAAAAATACATTAATTTAAGATCGTTCATTTATTTGGCGTAATATTAGAAAAGTTTTTAATTATTAATATGTAGAATTGAGAAAGGCAACTTAATTTGCATTTCCTAAAACATATCTTTTGGGTGTAATATTACATAAATAGTTATAGTTCCTTTTCTTAAAAATTGGATTCATATTATTGTATCCGCGCAACGCGTGAAAACTTTACGGGAATACTCACTTGAGTTATTCTGAAAGCTTTTTATTAATTCACTTAATGCTGAATGTTACAGCAGCAAGCATGGTTTTACCTAACTTTTTATTAGTGCCATCAGATTTTGATGGTAGGTTATTTTCTAATTCATTATATTTTAAAACTAAAACCTTTGCTTTTTTAGGCACTCCTATTTCGTTTATTTTGCACTAATGTTTCACTCATATTTGACTCATATTTTACTCATATTTTTAATGCATACTTTTATATGGCATTTTTATAATAATTATTTTGGCACGTATAAGTCACTAATTCACTATTCTATTATTTTTCTAATTTAAATGGCAATTTTTACTTGAATTACATTTTACAGCGCAAGTTCTACATACTTAAACTTCAAAGAAATTCAATAAATTTATGGACACAATACATTAAGGATAAATAAGCAAAACATTGACCTCACCAAGTTCACCATTCTGCTTCATAGTTACCAGTTACAGTTTATGTACCGAACCGTTCAAAGGTAATGTTTTATATAATTTTAGAATAGTATAATTGTTTATTACATCATCGCTTTTGTTTTAATGTTATAAGTTGGCCCAGTTTAGTGTTTATACTTTGGCAGCCGCTTTTAATGTTATAAATTTTGATCTTAGCGCGAATTTATTATGACGTATTGGCAATATGAAGGTATATAAGCGAGTGTCAGATTTGAGGAGTTAGTTGGTTGGTTAGAGGTTTTAGATAGCTCAAGCAGAGCTTAAGTAAGTGTTTATTTGTGAAAATTATAGTTTAGCATAGCAAGTATAGCTACTGCATTACCCATAAGGGGATAAATCGTACAGACCTTCACAAATAAATAATTTAATATATTGTGAGTTGAAGGAAAACATTAGTGATTTTCTTCAAGAAATAAAAAGTTTATTTAGTATATTAGAAGTTAACACAGCAAATATTTTGTTATTATTGTTAAATTGTGGGATGCGTGACCTAATATTATAATAAAGAGAACCGAAGGTAACCAGTTAAGTGACTGAAATAAAAGTTTGTAAAATTTAGTTAAGATATCGGTGATCATCATTGCCATTGAATGTGTACAATCGTTAGCAATACCAAATTGATTGTATAAAAGCGAATAAGAACTATCGTGTATGTGGAAGTAACCATTTTTCATTGTGGTAAACATTTTGAAGGGCAAATATCACAGTATTAGGTGATGTAATGTTAGGCTAAAGAGCCCTTATACCAGGCATGCGAGTGAATAAACCACAGACACTGCGTTAGTGAGTACGTAGGGCGAATACGGTTACCTCTTGTGTTTTGTGCATAGTGCATCTACGAATTTAAAGATGATTACCGAAAGCAGATCATATGACTTACAACTATCGCACCCAAAAGGATTAATTAATGTAATACGTAAAATTAGATTTAAATTTTATTGAACCAAGACAAGTACGATTATCTTTTAAGTACATTTTTTTGTTATTGTTTCGTTAGTTACGATTCATTCAAAAAAAGGTAATCGAACTTTAGCTATTTTGTTGTTTTTAGTGTCAGGAATTGGAATTTTACTCTTAATGTATTGATGTGCATGATGGATTCTTTAGACCACACCGTCGTATGTATTTACATACTGATTTGTCAATATATATATATATATATATATACTGTTCAATTTATTTTGTCGTTTATTTGTGTCAATTGTGTGTCTAACTGGTAACACCTTCTGATAAGCGAAACTAGTCTTTGCATATTTTCGAATTTAAGGATCGATTGGAAATTGCGTAATGAGCCAGATCGATAACAAAATTTCATTTCAGCTTTGAAATATTAATGCAAAACACTAACAACAAAGTACTTATTATTTCTTTTATTCACCATAAATTACAGTTTTGGAGTAGTAAAGTTTAAACCTATTAATGAATGTCTAAATACGATTTTAAAGATAAAGTAGCAATAAAACATAAAGATATTATTGATAATACAAGCACTAACCGCGCTATGTCTGAATTATTCAGCAATCAACAAGCATTTTGTTGAGATAACAATTTATTGTTTAATTTATTTAATTCAAAGTTTTATGACCGTTAGAAATATAAATTTACAGGAATATCAGGGATACATAAAATGTATTCAAATTAACGTCCTACGATTTGGGAATTTTTATTTGTACAAGGTGTGTTCAATAAGCTTACGAGGACCCGTGTGTTTCAGAATTTTCTTAAGCTTTTGGACCAATGTATTTTAAAGTGTGACTGAATTTGAATGGTGGATGATTTTACTGAGTAGGTTGCAATCATGTCTTCCACGGACTGAGCTTTGTTAGTTGTAGATTAAAGGTAAGTGTAAGGTGTTAGAACTACTTTTCAATCCTTTTACTCCTTATATCGACCACGCCCATTTCTACTGTAGCTGGTTTGGCAACCCGCTTATTTCGGTAAGCATACGCGATGCTTAGTGCGGTTTGGACGTGTAACAAGATCCCCTTTCGCAATTTTTCATCGATCTTGAACCTCAGCAGAATAATGAAGATATCTAACAAAAATTTCTACGCAACTCGAAAATAACCGTAGAGGCTCCCGAAAAAGAGCCACAGCATAATCCAATGTACGAGATGCCAAGCTTATGGCCACTCCAAAATGTACTATTTAAAACCATTTTACTGAGTAAAACGTGGACTACCCGCGATACAAAGACATGTAAAACACCTAACAATACGCATACTAAATGTGCGCTATGTAGTGCTACCCATCCTGCAAACTACAAAGGCTGCAATGTTTACAATGGACTAGTAATAGCTAGAAACAGATGTTTTAGAGGACAGCAATAAGCTCAGTCCCGACCAACCAATCCTAATGAACAAAAGTATGGAACCCCTAATACACAACCAATCACAGCTCCGCACCTCCAGCAACGAATATATGCACAAGTAACAAGCCAAAACAACCAAACAGAACCACATTAAATGCAGAAAATCAACTGCCAGCGTTCTTAAATGAATTCAAAAATATGTTTGCGCAGCTAATGATCCAGAAGAGCATGGTTCCAAATCTATTAACCACAGTTATTGAAAACTACGACCATGAACAGCTTAACCATATTAAGAATTGCGAGGTGAAATGCCAACGGCCTGCTAAACCATAAGCAGGAAATTATTACATTTTTAAGTATCAACAATATAGATATCTTGCTTATCTCGGAATCACATTTTACCGACTTGGCAACACTTAACATACCTCAATACTTTACATACAGTACTCCCCACCCAGATGGCACTGCTCATGCACGTACTGTAATGCTTATTCGCAAATCTATCTCGCATTATGAATTACCCAAATACCAAACAGACAAAATATAAGCAACCCGCGTCAAAATAAACGCCAACCCATGGCAACTCACTATCACTGCGGTGTACAGCCCACCACGGCATACAATATCCACAGATAAATACAAAGGCTTTTTCAGGACCCTCGGTACCAGATTTATATCTGGGGGAGAGTGGAATGCTAAACACACGCACTGGGGGTCTAGACTAATTACAACAAAAGGTCGTAATCTACTGCGGGCAATCGGTGATGACAATTATATCTTTCTTATTTCCGGGAGACCTACCCACTGTCCAAGTTATACTAGGACACTCCTCGTCCTCTTGGACTTTTTGATAATAGAAGGAATAGCAAGAAATAACTGTCTAACTGAATCTCACTACGATGTTGTAAACGACCACACCGCAGTTACAACCAACATAAGTGCTACCGTCATTTAAAAAACGCTCCCACCTAAACTAACCTCAAAAACACCGATTGGATCTCCTTTCAGGAACACCTAGAAAATATAAACTTTAAACTGCGGATCAAATCCAGTGCATGCCTGGACAAAGCAGCGCAATACTTCACCCAAGCAGTTCAGGAAGCAGCCTGGAAATCAACATCACAAAATGAGCATAATACAACTAATATCATGAATGTACCACTATACATCCGCCAGCTAATAACCGAAAAACGCCAAGCTGTACGAATTTGGCAAAGATCACGAAACGTTGAGGATCAACATATCTACAATAGGTTAAGCCGAAAATTGAAAAAATCCCTCACGGACATGCAAAACAACACCTTTGAACAATACATTACCAATCTAACTGCAAACGACTACACGCTCTAAAGCACCCCTATCCGTCAACCAAATGGCGAGTGGGCCCGTTCCGATAAAGAAAAGGCAGATATCTTTGCTTCACATTTAACGAACGTGCTTAAAACTGAGCCAGATCATACAGACCAAGAAATAGGAAGCCAATTTTCTCCGCCTGTAAAAGCCTTTTCTCTCACGGAAGTAAAGGGTGTAATCAAATCTTTAAATATACGCAAGGCCCCATCATCTTATCACGGGAGAAATATTAGAACACCTGTCTAAGAAAGCCTTTGTTCTTTTAACAACCATATTTAATGGCATGCTTCGGCTATCGTATTTCCCTATAATCTGGAAATGCGAAGAAATAATAATGATCCATAAGCCTGAAAAGTCTCCACAAGATTCGTCGTCTTACAGACCCATTAGCCTCCGACCCATCACTAGCAAATACTTCCAAACTATCAATTTCGGTTCCGAGAACACCATTCTATAACCTACCAAGTGCACAGAATTGTCAACACAATATCCAAAAGTCTAAAAAACAAGAACTTCTGCTGACGACGTAGCAGTTATTGCCACCGATGAAAACCCGGCAAACGCCTCCAGGAACCTACAAAGCCACCTTAACATACTTCAAAAATGGTACACCAGATTGGAGAACAAAAATCAACTCTGCTAAATCGGTGCAAGTTACGTTTACCATGAGACAAGAAGTTCGCTCACCTGCTACAATAAACAATGAACGAATTCTTATAGCAAAAATCAAAATACCTCGGCCTTCATTTCGATCAAACGCTAACGTGGAAGATACACATCCAAGCTAAAAGAAAACAACTGGACACATAACTCCGACAAATGCAATGCCTCATTGGCAGGAAAGGAAGACTTTCAATGAATAACAAAATACTGCTATACAAAATTATCCTAAAACCCATACGGACATATGGCCTCCAACTCTGGGGTTGTGTAAAACCGTCATAGATCAACGGCATACAAAGATTTCAATCCAATACACTAAGAACACTTGCCAACGCACCATGTTATGTGCGCAACAAAACACTCGACACCGACCTGAAGGTCTTATTTGTTATAGGTGGAAGGCATGTATACCTCATGCCGCCCGGTGCAATACCACCTTTACCATGGGCCAAGCGTGGCGTTTTAACGGCCAAACCTTTAAAATGACGAATTCTAAAATGCAGGTGAGTAGGGCGAGACGCCCACACTCTCACATCGATTCGTCGATCCGTCTTAATGATGTTCACCAATACCTTGAACAAGTGCAACCGGACATTCTGTTTCTATCAGAAACACAAGTTTCCCCTGGAAGCACTGATTCGCCTGACCTGAAATTTCCCAGATACAACCTCTACTCTAACTTTCGCCTTAAAGGCGAACTATGTGCGTATACCAAGGACAACGTAGGTTGTAAGAGGATGTCCTCTTTAAAAACAACAAATTTGACGCGATTTGGTTCAAACATTCTGGGCCCCAATTTTTGAAACTCTACTGTTGTTTGTATAAGTCTTCCAATGATAACAGCTTCCAAGATCTTTTTGATTCCCTCCGAAAATAGACTACCTCTTATCACAGTTTCCATCTTCCGATATTTCAATTTTGGAACATTTTAATGCTCACAACTCTAATTGGCTTCAATTTTCGTCTACTACTAATCCGGCAGGTCATAGTGCAGAAGTATTTGCTGTATTATGTGACCTCACACAAATCATTTCCGAACCAATCAGAATCCCTGACAACCCTAACCATACTCCACATCTCCTGGACCTATTCCTTACAACTAATCCATTTGTCTATAAAACAAGAGTCCTTTCCCCACTTGATCAATCAGACCACCGCCTAACTA
Organism: Vesta saturnalis; assembly: GCA_036346205.1. NCBI lineage: Eukaryota > Metazoa > Arthropoda > Insecta > Coleoptera > Lampyridae > Vesta > Vesta saturnalis. The sequence goes on along the minus strand of JARFJB010002021.1, from coordinate 8,220,478 downwards.
AAATAACTTCCTCTGTACCCAGTCCCACTGCTACTCGAAAAACAAATAGAACTATATGGTGTTTTAAATCAACTAACTGGAGAGAACTGCGAGATTTTTTTGCAACCTTCCCCTGGCGTGAGCATTGATTTAAACAGTCCTCTTCTTCAAGCATTGCTCTTTCAATAACTGAAGTTATCTTGATGGGTATGTAGTTATATATTCCGAAAAAACATAATCGTGTAGGTCGTGCCTGTTCCCAACCCTGGTTTAATAGGGCTTGGACTGATGCATTATCGCAAAGGCATAAACTCTATACCAAATGGAAATCAAATAAATGTATCAAAAATCACACCAACTGTATTGCCGCAAGGAATAGTTACAAAAGCATCATCACCAAGGCCAAACAGCTCTTTGAAGAACGTAAATGCAAAGAATTAGTCTCATGTCCTTTGGGTGGTCGTAAATTTTGGTCATTAGCTAAATCCATCAGTAAAAACTTTAGTACATCTTCCTTTCCTTGCACGACGTCTCGCGACGGAGCTGTAGTAGCTGATCCTGCTGAAAAGGTAGCCTCTTTGTCGATTACTTCGCATCAAATTCAGGTCTCAATGATTCTGGTAAAACTGTGCCGTCGCGCAAATCTACCCCATACGCTATTAAACCAATCCACTTTCGTTACAAGCTCCTGGAATCAATTATCGATAAACTTGACTCGAAGAAGGCGACTCGCCCAGACGGTATTCTAGCTATCGTCCTTAAGAAATACTACCCCTAGCTAGTACCTGTATTGTCCAAACTCTATTCGATTTCCCTCATCGTGGAAATACTATTCCTAAAAGAGCGACAAAACAGATCCCTCAAACTATCGATCAATAGGAATCACTTCCATTCTGTCGAAAATCATGGAAAAAGACATCCACCGCCAACTACTTTCGTTCCTCGAGTCGAATAAACTCTTAAACGACCACAAGTAAGGGTTCAGACAGAGTCGTTCAACGGATGATCTTCTTTCATATGTCATCCGACTTTGGAATAACTCATTAGAGAAGTCCGGTGAAACAGTCGTAGAAGCTTTAGATATTTCAAAGGCTTTTGACCAGGTTTGGCACAAGTGCCTACTTGCCAAGCTCACTTCGTTCGGCTTATCCGATACAGTCATCAATTAGATAACAAGCTTTCTTGACAAAAGACGTATACGTATTGTCGTCAATGGCTTCTTTTAGAAAGAAACTATTATTAACGCGGGAGTACCCCAAGGATCAGTAACTTCCACAGTTTTCCTGCTATACATAAATAACCTCATTTCCTCAACAACTAACCCGATCCATTGCTTTTCAGAAGACAGCACTCTACATTGTAGTACTTCTCAGTTTTCCCACAACAATAAGTCTAGCCAGGACGTTAAAGTGAAAATGGCAGCCTCAATCAACAGTGACTTAGAACGTGACCTTGATTGGGAAAGGAAGAATCTACGCGTGTTCAACTCCAACAAAACGCAGTGTTGCCTTGTGTCCGCCAGAAAAGACCGATCATTTCCTGCAGTAAATTTGAATGACTTAATAATCAGGTTTTCAAAGACTATTTCTATGTTAGGGATGTTTCTTTATCATCGAACCTTTCATGGATTGACCACCTTTTGTCAGCCGGCAGAACAGCTGCCCATAAACTGGGCTTTCAATACAGATCTAAACAGTGCTTCACATCGCAACATCTTTTACTGTATAAGGCTCAAATTTGACCTCATCTGGAATACAATTCTAACCTCTGGGTCAATGCTCCCAATACGCCCTTGATATTGTAAATCGCATCCAAAAAGGAACTATAAGGCTTATAAATGACTAGTCTCTGATTTCTGACCTACAGTCTCTTGAGCAGAGAAGAACAGTTTCGGTTCTTTCCGTGTTCTATTGCTATTACCATGGCAAGTGTGCCTTCGAAATACACTCCTTAATACCTTCGAAGGCCATTTCCGCTAAAAAGACTCAGTTTGCCCATTCACACCATAATTACACACTCAAACGTCCATCTTGTCGCACTAAACTGGCTCAATCTACATTTTTCCACATGGCGACCAAATTGTGGAATGCACTACCCAGTTCCTGTTTTCCACCAAACTTTGACTTAAGTCATTCTTAACATTTCTCGGCAGCCTAACAATGTCCCTAAACCCTCCCAGAGTTCCTGATTGCTTTAGTACGGTAGGAAAATAGCCAGTTCGGGAATATTATAAGTAAAAAAAAGGTGAAATATCAAGAATTAGTACATCGTTCAGCATGCAGGTAACTAACCGCACAAACGAACTAATAGGTCAACTCTACACCACTGGTACAACCATACGAAGACTATACAAAACATGGCCGTCGAATCTACTACCCCTGTGGAATAAGAACGGAGAAGGGAAAACAATACTGAATAATCCCCTTGTAAGCTACCAACCTTTAACACATTTACTTAATACTCTGCAGAGGTGTAGATTGTAAATAAGCATATTGTCAAATAAAAAAAGAAATGTAGGTGTGAGCTTCGCGTAGATATTTTTGAAGTGGAATTTTCAGGTGAAGGTGAGTGTTTTCTCTTCGAGTGAACATTATAGTTTCCTCTTATACCATCATTTTAAGATCTTGTGCATAACGTTTCTTCGGCTATAAATTTATTTAACAGGTGGTGCCTTTGTGACATATTTGTCCCCTTTAGGAGATGATGTTCTAGTGAGTGTCTTTCCGTAACGAACCAGCTAGCTTGTTACGTGTTTATCGCGAATAACGTGTATTTTCGATAACTTCCGTTACTTTATTTTAATGAATGAACTAATTGGTTACATCTAAATAAATATTTCCGTATTCGTTGGTGGAATGTTTTTAATTTCGTACCTCAAAAATTATTTTTCGCACCTCTACAGTTAAACTAATTTATTTAACGTACACATCTTTTTTATTCCTTTATAGATATAAATTTGGTATTTAAACAAGTTGCGCCATCTCGAAGATTTAGAGTCATTTAATAAAGTTTGAAAAGGAATCTTGTTTTTAAAAGACAACAATGGGATATCTGTAAAATTTATTTATCAAAATTTGGTTTTAACATTCTTATCTAGTTTGAATAGTTTTGACAGGTTTGCAATATTGCTTTTGTTAGGGCGTTGTTCCTGATCTTTCTTTTACTTAACACGCCATTTTCCGATGGGGAGATTGATCTTCAAGAAAATTTTTCCTTCCGTTTATAAGATGTTTAAGCATCGTTTCTTTGGAAAATTTTTCATATAAGGTAATGGTTTTGGTATAAAACCTTACTGACGCTTTACAAGCGGATCTTATTGAAATTCTCAATCTTCATATCCTCGGCACTTTCGCAAGATTAATTAAATTTATAACATAGGTCTGTTGAAACGAAATCATCGCTATCGGCTCTAAACATCTAAAAGAGCGCCTTGGTACCGGCGAAATAGCCAGCTATTCTTTATTTATATACATAACTAGCAAATTGGAATCCACTACCGATCACCTCCGTACCTATTCCTACTGGAATGCTGGCTCTTAGCTAGTGATTAGCTGTCTTGGTTCACAAGTAACTACCACCTTCGAAACACGAAGGGCATTTACAGTTTGGTAATTCTTCATCAAAGGTCAGAATTCTTTATTATTCAATATACACAGGATTTGTGTAATGAACAGTGTATTGCTAAAATCAGTACAACAGAGTTAGGTTACATTCAGTGTTTAACCTTATTTACTTACGTGTAACAAAATTTATCATTTATAATAACATGCTTTTACTGGAGGCTAAAGTGGTTGAATAATTTAGAGTTTGATTTTTCAATTTGTAATTTCTTTCTGCATACAAAAAGAAGAAAAACCACACCTATTATTCACTGGGACGTTGACCTACTTAGTTCACTACCTTCACACGGTAGTTGCGCGTTGAAGCTCCTGTTTTTAAAATACATTATATACAGGGTGGAACAGATATCGAGGTCGTATGTATTACAGTCATTGTTTGAAACTGTATATATATATATATATATATATATATATATATATATATATATATATATATATATATATATATATTTATATTCAAATTTAGAATTTCTGTAACTTTACTGTACTTTGTCTTTCATTAATATTAATTAATTGTCATTACGGATAACTTTGTTCAGAGCAGGTTTTGCTGTAATAAAAATTTCTGTACTATTGAATATCTTGCTGCAATTCTATGCCTTGCACTGAACAGACTATCCCGATATTTCTATTTAATACCATTTCTTAAGGGTTTTAATAAAATTCAAGAAACCGAAATCAAAATCATTGGGGATTTAAATTCTATTTTGTGAAACGTAGGCAAGCCGTTTCAAAAATTAAGCACTACTATTTTCATTGTGGATCTATTTTAGATCGCACTTTATGGGTTACTTTCGCCCTTTCGGCTGCGATTTGTAAGTACTTACAACCGTCGGGAGCGGCACAATTAACGAAACTTTTCTTTTACGTTTAGGGTTCGATTAACGAACTAAATACATTTAGTTTTTTTTATTCTTTGTGGGCATCTGCGACGGCTCACCACTTGCCATCGTCAGGGCTGAATTATAATTATTTTGTTAGTTAAGATTGTTATGAATACTTTGGGGGAAAACTAACATAGTATCATTATTGTTTACGTTCGATATTTATTCGACAAGTATTAATGTGAGTTTTAAATTAAATTAAATAAACGGTTACTGTTTGGTTGTTCGGGTAAAAGTTTGTCTCTCTTTTATATTAATATTATTTTTTGGGATTTTTTAATGTATTGTACTTTATTATACTCTAAACTTTGATAACATTCAATCTTCGTCATAATGTTAGTTAAAAATTGTTAAGATTATAAACAATTTTGTCAAATTTGACAAAATTATTTACAGTTTAATTATAATTAAATAAATATAATAAAAATAAAATAATTATGTTTAATGGTGAAAGTTTACATTTTCATATCTCTTTTATATTGTTTCCTTTTTTTGGAGCACTACCTGTTTCAGGTTTTACAGGGCCTGCCCCTACTCTACTCCTCTTTTTCCTTTTTCTTTCCTTTTCTCCCCTTTCCTGACTAAAACCTGTGGCGCCTATCCTTTAGTGGCTATCTAACCACGTCAACAACCTTGTAGCAACCCTCCAAAACCCCACGCATCCAAGTGCTCTGCGGTCAAACGACCGTACGCAAGAGTTTAGTCGAGTGCACTTTCAAAAAAATGTTTACATGCTGGTTAGACATGTAGCAAGCTTTCTTATTCTTTTAATTTAGTCTTATTAGTGTTAATAACCTTAAAGTACTTAGTCACACTATAAATAAATAGACACCATAAAGGTTAGTCCACAATGTTAATCCTCACTACAGAAACCAAAGTATAACTGCAGTACGTGATAGGTTAATCACTGATTGGTTTTTAATGTGCGCTTTGGGTAATAATACGAAACTAACCTTATTTTTTTAGTATTACTATAACACTACTAATTGAGTATACCCATCTGTTATTTAAAGGCTTAACTACAATACAGTTATTCAGTCACCTATAAATCATTGTAGATAAAAGCTCTTCTTTTAGTTTGGCGTATATTGTAGTAGTAGGAGCCCTTTCATCTGTTCTTAAGAAGTTGGTTTATATCCTTTTATGCAATTTTCTCCAGCTTAAAATTTTGATGACAAGTTTAAGGGCGTTTACTCAACAAACAAAGTTTTAAAGCTAACGATGTTATGAACTGACACATTTACATTAATTTAGAATGTGTTTTATACTTTTCTGTATTGGTAACGCTTTCAAAGTAACTTACAGAACATCAAAGACTAATTTCCTTTGGTTATTAATAATAACGCCTTTCTTAAATTGAATCTACCGGCCTATTTACAACTTTAATCAAAAAGGAAACTAAAATGGTGATATATATTTGGCAACTCTTTCATGAAAGGCCAAAGTATTCAAGTAATCTATTAATCACGTGTACTGAAGCTTAGCAATGAAACTAAATTAAACCTTTTAGGCTAGATTCGAGTGATTAATGTAACTTGTCAATCAAATGAATGGAATCAAATGACCTTATTTATGAATGCGGATTAAAATGATAAATTCTTTACATTATTTTTTATAATAAAAAAGGAAGTTGAAGAATGTTTTTCTTTTTTTTTATGCTAGAACGAAAATCGAATATCGTTTTTCTTGTAATGGATGATATAAATATTGGCAGTAACGTAATGGTGGAATAAAATCGCAGTGAAATTATGAGTGACACCGAGGTATAACCAAACAAAACCTATACCATCTTGTAGAGGACACCTTGAGGCATAGGAAATGGAAATGTACAACTTTTTTTAGTAGGACCGAGCTTTGCAAATGGCGGTTAAAAGTGAGAGGTCGAGTTAGGAAAGCTACTTTTTTCTTAACATTAACCGTTGTAACAATTTAAGCGTTTATTCTATAATTCTGATTTTTGCATACCGATACCTGAAATATGAGAGAAAATTCAGGAGTTTTGAAAACTTTTATAGTTTTTTTTTTAAATAAAGTTACAAAAATAAAATTATCAAAATCATGCATCCAAAACTTGACACTGCTACAACTATTGAACTTAGCGACTTAATTTCTTTAAGCTTTCTAAGTTTTCTGCACACGTTTCACTCGATATACATGTATAAAAATTTTCAATAATTCACATAGCTTACCGCAGGGTAAAGTTTTGGATGCACGATTTTGACAATTTTATCTTTCAGCTTTATTAAAAGCTTAAATTGTTACAACGGTTAATGTTGAAAAAACCTAGTTTTTCTAACTCGACCTCAGTCGCGGTTAAGTGCCATTTGCAAAGTTCGGTCATACTAAAAAAAGTTGTACATTTCCATTTCCTATGCCCCAACGTGTCCTCTACAAGATGGTTTAGGTTTCATTAGGTTATACCTTCGGTGTCACGCACCCTCAGAAGACAACGAATTAGAAGAGGGATTTTACTCCACTATAAGGCGTTCTCTGAAATTAGGCCTTGTGAACCGGAAAATTTTTCGTGATTCAAACTATCGTTACCCAGACAATTTAGAGACTCGCGTTAACGTGGTTTTATTTTTGAAAACGCCTATAAATTCTTAAGTTTCTTTCTTCAAACTTAACTCAAATGTGCAATTTTGATTAAAACCATACCAACACTAGATTATGTATTATTAAAGAAAACCTTAATGAAGTGTAATTACTGGAAACTCCACGTTGAGGAGACAAAAAATGTTGATAACAATGAAAAAATTTACTTAAATCTGTGACACAAATGATAAATAAAAAGTGCACAGAAGAAAAGTAAAAGTTGTAGATCGACATTTAATTTACATTGCACACAAAATCGTGGTTAAAGCAGAAGACTCAGATACCTTGGAAATCTTTAAAATTTCACAAAATGTTTCAAATTCTGAAAAATTATATTACTAGTGACGAAGTGTTATGGACGTTTAATTTACGTTGCACACAAAATTGTAGTTATACATTCCCAAAAAATATAATCGTGTAGGTCGTGCCCATTCCCAACCTGGGTTTAATAGGGCTTGCCCTAATGCATTATTGCTAAAGCATAAACACTATACCAAATTCAAATCAAATAAATCTGTCGAAAATCACGCCAATTATATTAGCGCAAGGAATAGGTGCAAAAGCATCATCACCAAGGCCAAAAAGATGTTTGAAGAACGCAAATGCAAAGAATTAGTCTCATGTCCTTTGGGTTGTCGTAAATTTTGGTCATTAGCTAAAGCCCAAATCTATCCCATACGCTATTAAACCAATCCCCTTTCGTTGCAAGCTTCTGGAATCAATTATCAACGAACTTGACTCAAACAAGGCAAGTGGTCCTGACGGTATTCCAGCTATCGTCCTTAAACAACTCTATCCCGAGCTAGTACACGTGTTGTCTCCAAACTCTTTTCGATCTCCATGTCAACTGGAGAGTTTCCCTCATCATGGAAGTTGGAAATGTCCAGCCTATTCCTAAAAAGGGCGACAAAACCGATCCCTCAAACTATCAACCAATAGCTATCACTTCCATTCTGTAGAAAATCATGGAGAAAGTCATCAACCATCAACTGTTTTCGTTCCTCGAGTCCAATAAACTCTTAAACGACCACCAGTATGGGTTCAGACAGAGTCGTTCAGCAGGTGATATTACATATGTCACCCTACTTTGCAATAACACATTGGGGAGGTCCGGTGAAACAGTCGTAGTAGCTTTAGATATTTCAAAAGCTTTTGACCAGGTTTGGGACAAATGCCTACTTTCCAAGCTCACTTCGTTCGGATTATCCGATACGCTCGTCAATTGGATATCCAGCTTTCTTGACAAAAGACATATGCGTTGCTGTCGATGGCTTCTTTTCGAAAGAAACTAGTATTAACGCGGGAGTACCCCAAAGATCAGTGATAGCTCCCACACTTTTCCTGCTGTAGATAGATGACTTCACTTCCTCAACAACTAACCGAATCCATTGCTTTGCGGATGACAGCACCCTTCATTGTAGTTCTTCTCAGTTTTCCCACAACAGTAAGTCTAGACAGGACGTTAAGGTAAAAACGGCAGCCTCAATCAACTGTGACTTAGAACGAGTCCTTGAATGGGGAAGGAATAATTTACTCACGTTCAACGCCGACAAAACGCAGTGTTGCCTTGTCTCCTGCTGTAAATATAAATGGCTTAGAACTCAAGTTTTCAAACTCTATTTCTATGTTAGGGATGTCCGTATCATCGAACCTTTCATTGGTTGACCACCTTTTGTCAGCCAGCAAAACAGTTGCCCGTAAACTGGGCTTTTCATAGAGATCTAAACAGTACTTCACATTCCAACAACTTCTTTTACTGTATAAGGCTCAAATTCGACTTCATCTGGAATACAATTCCCACCTCTGGGTCAGTGCACCCCAATACGCCCTTGATATGGTAAACCGCATCCAAAAAAGAGCTATCACGCTTATAAGTGCCCGGTCTCTGACTTCTGGCCTACAACCTCTTGAGTATAGAAGAATAGTTTCGGTGTTATTACCATGGCAAGTGTGCCTCCAAAATACTCCTTAATATCTTCGCAGGCCAACCTCGCTAAGAACACTCGGCCCATTCACACCATAATTACGCACTCAAAACTCCATCGTGTCACACTAAATAGGATCAATCTACATTTTGCCACACGGCGACCAAATTGTGGAATGCACTACCCGCTTCCTGTTTTTCTCCAAACTTTGACTTAAGTCATGTTAAGGTAGCCATTCATAAACATTTCTCGGCAGCCTAACAATATCTCTAAACCCTCCCTGAGTTCCTGAGTGCTTTAGCACGTTAGGCAAATCAATTTGGGTCAACTCAGACTAACTCAGTATAAGATTACTATTGAAACGTTACAAACCTGGAGGCCCTTTTCCATACTTTAGAGATTTCTTGGGACCCATATAACTGATCAGTGATAACCATTTTCTACAACTACGAAACCTGCAACATAGTGTTGCAGTCCAATGAAGTTGTTTTTCTGTATATTGCCACATTTTGAAAATCGCCACCCTAATAGCTTGAACACTCTTTCCAATACTGATAGACACTTTAATAGCGTAGCTGGTAGTCATGGCAATAAGCAATCTAGTCTAATTGCTAATATGTATGCGTCAATTTCAAAACGTACAATTAAGAACTTTCTCCGTTTACTTTTTTCATACAAGGTATCCCATCACTCAAGGGTCATAGATAAACGTATTAGTTAAGCCCAAAGTGTGTAATAAAAATGGACGAGGAACTGCATTCCAACCGTAATAGTGCCATTGCAAGTGACACTGCAGAAATAAACAAAAAAAAACTACATTGTTTTACATACTCTGCTCAAAATCTTCTTTGTATGTAACACAATGCCTAACCCCAAAAATAAATGATGTTCATATATATATATATATATATATATATATATATATATATATATATATATATATATATATATATATATATATATATATATATATTTAAATAAGACAATTTTTCTTTAAAACTTGTGTAAATAAACGTAAAAATTAATTCAACCGAAACGTTGAATTAATTTTTTCCACAAGTATTCATGTTTAAATAAGACAATTTTTCTTTAAAACTTGTGTAAATAAACGTAAAAATTAATTCAACGTTTCGGGAACGTCCTTTGTTCCCTTTGTCAAGAATTTATTTGACAATTACAGAAATTGAAATAAGGTAACTATTTTTAACAAGTACAAAATATGAAACAAGGTAACTAATTTAATTTTAATCTGGACGAGTGTGTTTGACTTCGGGTAGTTGGTCTAGTATGTGATGTAGAAGGTGCAGAAGTGGGGACGCCTGGAATAGTTGCAGCATAAATGTTTGAAATTGCTGGAAGATTTGGAGTTGGTTGAAATGTAGAATCAACTTGTTTAATGATATTCTTCCAAATTTGTGGCATTCTAGAAGTGTCATCTCGTTTATTGAGGGCGTTTGGTCTTCTTTCAATTTCAACTGCTTCTCTAATAATTCTTGCTTGTAAGGTATATAGAGGTGCAATTAAACGGATATTGTTGGTATTAATTTGGTGTCCTGTATCTAAATGATGTGTAGCTAAAGACGATGAAGGATTGTGCTGTTTAATTGCTAGTTGGTGTTCATCGGCTCTCGCATATAATATTCTGTTAGTTTGTCCTATATAAGTTCTTCGACAGTTGTTGCACGGTATCTCATACACTCCTTGGCTTTCATTAGGAACTTTGTCTTTGGGGTTTCTTAAAAGTTGGGACAAAGTTGAATGTGGTTTGAATACCGGTCTGAAGTCGTTTTGGGAAATTTCTTTGCTATTCTGTCTGTAATTCCCTTTATATAAGGTAGAATAACAGGAATCTTTCGTTCATTGTTTGACAAGCTATTATTTCTTGGTCTTCTTATCTCGTTGGTAATTTTCAATATTTCTTGATCTTTGTATCCATTTTGAACTAGTATTTTATTAATAGTCTTCATCTCTTCCGTTCTAGAATTTTGGTCAGATAAGTGGTAAGAGCGGTATATCAAGGATTTCATAACGCTACGTAATTGACCAGGATGATGATGCGAGAGAGTTCAAGTATCTATTCGTATGTGTTGGTTTTCGATAAACTTTGTGTGTAAATTTACCATTAGGAAGTCTTGTTATTAGGGTGTCCAAAAAAGGGAGTGAATTATTTTCTTCAACTTCCATAGTAAATTTAATGTTGTCGTGAATGTTGTTAATATGTCCTAGAAAATGGTTCAAGTTTCCTTTTCCATGGGGCCAAACTACAAATGTGTCGTCAACATAACGAAACCAACATTTAGGTTTTAAATCTGCAGAATTTAAAGCAATGGTTTCAAAATGTTCCATATATACATTCGCAAAAGCTGGAGAGAGTGGCGAGCCCATAGGTGTTCCTTGAATTTGCTTGTAGAATTGTCCTTTGTATGTAAAATAGGTTGAGTGCATGCAGTGGTTTATCAATTTGAGTATGTCTTGGTTTATTGAGTGTTTTTCTTCTAGAATTTTCATCGTGTCTTCAATAGGTATTTTGGTGAAAAGTGACGTTATGTCGAAGCTAACTAAAATGTCATTTGGAGCCAAGGGTACAATTTTGAGTTTGTGTAGAAAATCATAAGAGTTTTTGATGTAGGATACAGCATTTTCACAAATCGGTTGAATAACTTTGGCTAGATAACGTTGAATTAATTTTTACGTTTATTTACACAAGTTTTAAAGAAAAATTGTCTTATTTAAACATGAATACTTGTGGAAATCTAAATAGAAACATAATATTCCTATACGGAGAAGAAACTTTGAATACCATCAAGATTTACAGAAAGCTACGTATCAAAAAATGTGAAACACTTACTAATTTAACTTTTTAAAGCGTTGTCGTGACAATAAAATAATACCCAAGATTTAAATTGAAACCAAGACCAGACATTAATGGTTCTTATAAGATTTTATTCAAAACAAGCCTTGCCCTTTTAAGAAAAGCGATTGCCAATGAAAGGGCTAAACTTGACTATCTCAACCGTACCCTTTATGACACATTCCAAACTTTACATGCTATCAAAATACACCCTTTCATATTCGATACAGTGGATCGTCTCATTGAAATTACTGTAGAATCGTCCTTGATGATAAAACTAACCGACAGAAACAAAAATTTGAACGTCTGTCTCATACATCGCAGGCAAATAATGTAGAACCGTTAAGGACAGTACACAATTTAAGTGACAAAGAACTTGATAATAATATTCTAAATGTTTTAGGTAAAGGGTTTAATTTTGCCATCACTCCTAAACGGATTCCGTAGAAAACATCATCACCAACGTAGAATACGCCTTAAAAGATACAGAATCTACGGTAGCTGACGAAATTAGACTCAACGTAGCACACATTCTTCAGAACTGCAAACTTCCCAAACAAAATATCACCAAACAAGACCTCCAAATGTTAAACCAAATGAAAATGACGACCAAATATTAATACTACCTGCTGACAAAGGAAACGCTACTGTCATTGTCAACTCTCAAGACTATCACCATAAGATGTCTGAACTGCTAACTAAAAACAACAAAATCTATCATTAATTCTACAAAATTAGACAAAGAAACAAAACAGAAACTGATTCCAAGAGAAAGAGTTCAAGAATCCCCAAAATATACGGACTCCCAAAAATACATAAGGAAAACTGGCCATTACGCCCTATCGTCAGTGCATTCAATTCTCCGACTCATGACCTTGCTCGTTATCTAGCCAAAGTTATTCAACCGATTTGTGAAAATGCTGTATCCTACATTAAAACTCTTATGATTTTCTACACAAACTCAAAATTGTACCCTTGGCTCCAAATGACATTTTAGTTAGCTTCGACATAACGTCACTTTTCACCAAAATACCTATTGAAGACACGATGAAAATTCTAGAAGAAAACACTCAATAAACCAAGACATACTCAAATTGATAAACCACTGCATGCACTCAACCTATTTTACATACAAAGGACAATTCTACAAGCAAATTCAAGGAACACCTATGGGCTCGCCACTCTCCAGCTTTTGCGAATGTATATATGGAACATTTTGAAACCATTGCTTTAAATTCTGCAGATTTAAAACCTAAATGTTGGTTTCGTTATGTTGACGACACATTTGTAGTTTGGCCCCATGGAAAAGGAAACTTGAACCATTTTCTAGGACATATTAACAACATTCACGACAACATTAAATTTACTATGGAAGTTGAAGAAAATAATTCACTCCCTTTTTTGGACACCCTAATAACAAGACTTCCTAATGGTAAATTTACACACAAAGTTTATCGAAAACCAACACATACGAATAGATACTTGAACTCTCTCGCATCACCATCCTGGTCAATTACGTAGCGTTATGAAATCCTTGATATACCGCTCTTACCACTTATCTGACCAAAATTCTAGAACGGAAGAGATGAAGACTATTAATAAAATACTAGTTCAAAATGGATACAAAGATCAAGAAATATTGAAAATTACCAACGAGATAAGAAGACCAAGAAATAATAGCTTGTCAAACAATGAACGAAAGATTCCTGTTATTCTACCTTATATGAAGGAATTACAGACAGAATAGCAAAGAAATTTCCCAAAACGACTTCAGACCGGTATTCAAACCACATTCAACTTTGTCCCAACTTTTAAGAAACCCCAAAGACAAAGTTCTAATGAAAGCCAAGGAGTGTATGAGATACCGTGCAACAACTGTCGAAGAACTTATATAGGACAAACTAACAGAATATTATATGCGAGAGCCGATGAACACCAACTAGCAATTAAACAGCACAATCCTTCATCGTCTTTAGCTACACATCATTTAGATACAGGACACCAAATTAATACCAACAATATCCGTTTAATTGCACCTCTATATACCTTACAAGCAAGAATTATTAGAGAAGCAGTTGAAATTGAAAGAAGACCAAACGCCCTCAATAAACGAGATGACACTTCTAGAATGCCACAAATTTGGAAGAATATCATTAAACAAGTTGATTCTACATTTCAACCAACTCCAAATCTTCCAGCAATTTCAAACATTTATGCTGCAACTATTCCAGGCGTCCCCACTTCTGCACCTTCTACATCACATACTAGACCAACTACCCGAAGTCAAACACACTCGTCCAGATTAAAATTAAATTAGTTACCTTGTTTCATATTTTGTACTTGTTAAAAATAGTTACCTTATTTCAATTTCTGTAATTGTCAAATAAATTCTTGACAAAGGGAACAAAGGACGTTCCCGAAACGTTGAATTAATTTTTACGTTTATTTACACAAGTTTTAAAGAAAAATTGTCTTATTTAAACATGAATACTTGTGGAAATCTAAATAGAAACATATATATATATATATATATATATATATATATATACAACTTGATTCTTCAGCATAGACTAAAGATTTCTTGTCTCCCAAAAGAAAGTAACCTAGAAGTGTTAGATCAGAAGACATCGCAGGCCAAACAATGCTGTTCTAATCCAACAATAGTAAAACGAAGCACTTAAAACTGCAGTTACCCTTCTACAAAAATGACAGTTGCTGAAACCACATCTGATTTCTATTTGGAGAAGGAATAGTTTCCATAAGGACGGGCAGCTCTTGAAAAACGCCAGCCATTGTCCCGTAATCGATCCTCCGTTACGGAAAGTAGTTAATAAGTTCATACTGAACGTTTACTGAAAGCTTGCGCTAAAACTTTGTACTAACGGTAGTCTCGCCAGTGAATAAGAGCTGTGGAAGTGCATGTTCATGCGAGATGATCGAACAGAAATGGAAGTATAACTCGAAACCTTGTGGTAAAAAAGGTTTTGATATGGGTATAAGACAAAATAACGTAATGTACCATATATTCTGATTCATTTAGCACCCGCATTACCAAAATACACTGGTTGCTTCTCCGGAACATCATACCTTTGGTCATGTTCGTGGTTAGCTTTAGGAAACGATTTTATCTCTCTTAAACATAAATAAACGTTACCAAATATACAACGATTAGCGGATCGTCTCTTACATACTGCACCTGTCCGCTTTTCATTTCCACCTCATGGACTGTTCTAATATTACATTTCTTGTTTTACTCGATCAAAACAAGGCTTTTGATCTTGTCAATTATGACCTGCTCGTTTTAAAGCTCGAATCCATACGTTGCCACTCTGATGCATGTAAATGGTTTCACAATTACTTATACAACATAACGCAGCGTGTGTTACAAAAAAGTGAAATATCGTCCCTACAAGAGACCGCCTCTGCTATTTTCAGTATTCAACTCTAACCTTCCATCTGTTCATTCAACCTACCATATGTACGCTGACGATCTTCAGCTATACATTTCCGCTAAGTTAAGTGACCTCTCGAGTACTATATCTAAACTCAACGCCGATTTAGTTAGTATTTCATACTGGTGCACTGAAAATGAACAACGCCTCAATCCTTACAAAACACTTGTTAAATGCATATGTAAGAAAACCCTAAAGAAAAAAAATACTAATCTTGAACGTCAGCAAATTACAAGTTAACACTGTCTCCATTAATTGGATTCAACATGCAAGAAATTTGGGCCTTAGATTTTTCTCATCACGTCAATTTTGTTTGGTATCTCTAAACTAAAGTCTTTATATAACTTCAAGCATGAGTTATATTAGAAAACCAAGTTACTCATAGTGCAATCGTACTCTAATCGACTTCTACTCTTATGTATATTACTATTTTGTCACAGACACTAATAAAATGAAGCTACAAAAATTACAAAGTTCTTGTTTGCGTATTGTAAACCCTATTTCACATATTTCGCCTATTTATCAACAACTAAAGGAACTTAAACAGAAGAAAATGGTATTCTACCAAACATCAACTGCTTTATGAAAATTTTCTCACATAAATTTACCCGATAATTTACATGATCTGTTAATCAAACGTACGAATTTGCGTGATATAAATACAAGCACACGAACTATAATACACCTAAGCACCGAACTTCCAAGTATAAATTATAATAATTTAATATTAGTCAAGAGGTAAATCTCATTATATTTAGAATTTACATCAGTTCTACATGCATAAAGACAAAATTTACATTGACTGGGGCTTGAACCTTGATGGCGCAGTTTGTTAGCCGGGTACTCTACCAAATTACAGGTCGTAGTTTCAAATCCTACTCGAGGTAAACTTTTTATTTATGTATTTCATAAAATTAATAATAATTTTTAATTACATATTTACCTTTGAACTTATCCATTCATAACAAAAACTTATAATAATTTAATATTAGTCAAGTTGTTTGGTATGTGTAAATCCTTGCGATATTGCAGGCTCACATTCCATTAATATAGGTAGTTTGATAGTAATCTCATTATACTTAGAGTTTACATCAGTTCTACACATAAAGACAAAATTTACATCGACTGGGGCTTGAACCTTGATGGCGCAGTTGGTTAGCGCGATACTCTGGCAAACTACAGGTCATAGGTTGAAATCCAACTCGAGGTAAACTTTTTATTTATGTATTTAATAAAATTAATAATAATTTTTAATTCCAAATGTAAAGGTTGTTTTTCTTATGTAGCTCCTTATGTGTTGAACATTATCCTTAAATGGTTACATTATACTTACGTAATCTTTAGTTGTTATTAGGTGGAATGGAAGATCGGCTCCGTCGAATTCTATCCCTTTGTGCATCCCCATTTAATTAACTAGTTTTATTTTATGTGTTTCTTCTTATGTATCAGTAATTATGTACAACAGAATTTATTATTATTTCCTAAATGGGTCGGTTCCAGATACGCTTAGTAAGCATTGCAGAGGACTTAAATATAATTTTCCGACTGGTTAAATAATTAACGTTTGTGACAAATTGTAGAGAAGAGGATTGGTGGATTAGTTTCCTTAATCAGTGGAGGTTATGATCTCAAAGGAACGAGAGGTAGAACCATAACGACAGTGTGTAGGTGACCGTGACGATATGCGTCGGTCGGGTAAGGTAAAAGTTGGGGCTAACTACTTGAGCGTCACTTGTAAAGACCACGTTATCCACATTAACGACACAAACGTTATTGCTATGAGGGGTTAAGCGATACCCCGTTTGAACATATACCGCAAAAACCGACGTATTTAGCTTGGGGTGCTCAATTGTTCAAACATGTTTTATCGTGATTCCATCCAAATTAAGTTACTGCAATGAAAGTACCGAGTAAAGGACTCGAAATCGTGGTTAAGTTTGATTGAAATTTTCAAATAGTGCTGTATCACTGGGGTTAAAATTAAAATTAAAATCTGTGACCAAGCAGTCTTCCCATCTTGTCTTTTTTTTCAAGCATAATGCGTTATTTGTTTATATTCAAAATTTTTATGGTAGTTTTGAAACTATGCAGATATTTAAGTGTAGTTCGGTATCGTATTATAGGTTTCAGAGATTAATAATCGTTGCAAGTGTCATATAAGAGCATAGCTAACCGTTTTGGATATTAAAGTTACTAGTAACGTTAAAGTACTGCACTAATTTTTGTATTCTTTTTTTTTAAATAATATCCATTGTAGAGATTGGGTGACGAAGAGTTTACATATATTAAAATTGACATTAACGTTTAATGGAGGATTTGTCTTATTATTTATTGTGGAGCGCAGATTTATTGAAAAAGCTTAAAGCCTTTCCGTAAGTTTAACTGGGCATTTACGTGAGGCATTTTGAAGCTATTTTTTCAGGTTGGCTAAATTTTAAAAGTGAATTAACTGCATTCCAGCAGGCAAGAACGATGCATACGATAGAAATTTAAAAAAAGGTGGCGTCAGAGTGACGTTATAGATTCCTATTTTAACGTTTTTGTCGAGATTCAACAAGAGCCCTATTAATTATTAGTTTGAATTAAGAACCAAGACCCACCTCACTGAGCTATGTTAGAAACATGCACTTTATCGGTGCGGACATTAACCACGTAACCGCATCAACTATGTTACGTGTTTTATTGGAAAACGTTGCTTTTTGATAACGTTCGTCGTTTTGTCAAATTTACGTACTAAAAATAGCAATTTATTCTAAGGTTGAATGCTTCCAATTCACTATTTCGCAAATTTTTACGCATCTCTAATTGGATTTAAGTTTACGAATGTACACATCTCTTATTTAGTTAAAATAAGTCAAAATAATACCTTCAGCGACATGTCTGAGATTTCGGATCATTTAATATAAAGCAGTCAAATACAAACCTGGGATATTTTAAGGTCAAATAATACAAATACATACAATAAATAAATATTTTCTACATATTTTAACTTTGACAATGATTAAATACAAATTATATCAAGTTTGTAAAATTGATTTTTAAGGTGTTGGCCAATTTTTCTTTCTTCCTTTTAAGAACGCCTTTGATAGTAGATGTTGAGTTTCTAGAGAATTTTTCGTTTCTGGTTCTAGATGCTGAAGCATCGTTTTTTTTGGAAAATTCTCACTTAAAGTAATACTTGGTTAAGTAAAAGTATTACTAACGCTTTTAAAAGACGGATATAATTTAGATTATTCATTCGTCCACATCTTCGGTAAGTGGCACGTTCGATAACTTCATGGTAATTAAAATTGTTTTCAGGTTTGCGAATACAAAAGCATTGAATACTAATTTTTTACATATAAAGACACTTCAATCTAAATTACGTTGAATGTTCACTACCGGCTCGTTTTTCACCTGCCAGAGGTAAGAACGTGATAATTAATTAAACATCGTACTTACATTTACCTTCTTTTAGCATCTCTGTACTACCTACATTTCTAACGTCATTCATTCTTAAGTTTTCTGCTCACATTTTACTGTTACGTTGCATTCAAAGTGCATGGTTATCGCTGGAAGGCGTAACAGCCTTGCTGACATCCATGACCATATACGTGAAGGCTGCTAGATCATTGGAATAGTCCCCGAAATTTGCAAGATCAAATAAGTAGTAGTTTCAACAATAAAGGTCAGCTCTTTTTTTTTCTTTATCACCTGGTTACACGATTGTGTTTCCAAATTTCAATTACTCCTAGGAGGTTCTTAGTGAATTTCTACAACGAAAATAAATGGACTGATAATATTGATTTTGTAATCAAATAATTGACAATTGTTACCTCTTAGTTAAATGTATACATTTAAGGTACTTCCAGGAGTTCACTTTCACAAAATTCTTTTATCTAATTCAGTTTTGAATATTTTTGCACTTAATCACAAATAAAACTTTAATTGAATCATTAATAGTGACTTAGACCGCACCCAAACATTTTTAGCTTACATTTTGACCTAATTCATTCTAGCTTCTGTGGCTACATTCGACCAACGATTTAACTCTTGTTTTGATTGCAATATACCGGGTGTAACGATTATCTGTATTACGTGAACTACTGCAAATTTTAAACATTTAATTTCATATGAATTTGTAATTTTGTCTCGTAATCTTTATGTGTTATGTACATTTTTTTTATCCTGTGGACAAAATGGTTCGGGCCAACTTCTTTCCTACAAATTTCTTTCCAATTTACTGTATACTGTGTGAAGCGTAAGGCAAGCAAGTTCATTAATTAAATTTTTTTGTTTTTTTTATTTTACTAAACATCCCAATAGGATTATGTGTTAATTTAGCCAATTCCGAATACGAACAGTAAGATCTTACAGCGGCCGGAAGGAGGCATACAATAATTTTATTATTCTTTTTTTAATTGAATTTAAATTGTAATTGCCGTGGGCACAAGCTGAGTCTCACTACTTGCCATCGTGGGCTTTGATGAATGTGAAGTTATTTTTTTTTATATTCTTTTGTCAGGATATCGACAATAAAAATTACTTTATCGGGGGAATTGTTAACTCATTTCTCCTTCCTCCTTTCATTCTTATTTCTTTCTTTTTTTGGTAAATCCTGTTTCAGGCTTTACAGGGTTTACTCTCCTTTCAGCACTTATTGAGTGTTTCCTTATTAAAGCCTGTGACGCCTACTCATATCCGGTTCTTATCTAACCACATCACCATCACTTTAAGCTATACCTCAAAAATAACCACGCATCCGAGTACTCTGCAGTCTTCTGACAGTACGCCTGAGCTTAGTCGAGCCCATTTCTTTTTTTATGCCATATGATGGTTAAACACGTGGCAACTACTCCCTTATTTGCAAATATTACTTACTTTTCAGGAGTGGCCGGTGATTAGCATACACTGCTAAATTAATTTTATGCAACTCACATAATTCCAAATAAATAGTGATTGATTAAATGCAAACGGTTTGTCAAGCCCATGAATTATGGACAAAGGCAAATTCAGACAAACCCTTTTAACCAACACATACTTAAAAACACTTTGTTGAACATTGATACTACTTCGCATAGTTGAGCACACATAATTATATAATATTATATAATAAAGTTGTTTCCTTAATTACATACACTCAAAAAGTATTGATTTTCATTTATTATGTCTCAATTAAAAATATGACGAATGGTACCAAAAGACAACTTATTGTGTGTTATAACGCACACCTTGACCGGTTAGAAATAAGCCTAACTACATTTCAGTCTCTGAAAGAAATGATATAATACATTTCTTTAGGATAATGAAAATAGACAACAATTCAATGACAACAACAATAATTTATATATGATGGACGTTTAAACCATTAAGTCAGACAGACGTTAATAGACACCTAGGTGCTTAGAAAAAAAGAATTCTCAGGCCGCCCACTTCTACAAAAATATGAATAATATGGTTTAAGAGTTTTCAATCTTATTTAATTTTTAGACTTATTTGGCTTTATATTAAAAAACTTTATGAAGAAAGTTACTGTAAAATTAAATTATCTTCTAACAAAATGTACAAATTTTCATATAAAATTAATTGTTATTTGGTTTTGTATTAAAAAGATTTATCAAGGAAGGTAATGTAAAATTAAGTTAACTTTAGACAATATGTACACATTTTCATGTAAAATTAATCGTTAACCTGATATTGCAAAAATTTGAACAGTTGAATTCTACTTTAGAAATTTGTTTGCCGTCAATTACGTGACAAGTCAAAAAATTGTATAGAATATAATTAAGTTATAATTTTAAAATCTATATGCCAGTATTTTTATATGTTTGAAATATACAACTGTTTTAAGAATATGTGGTAAAAACAAAAATCGCTACCCCTATTAAACCTCCTTCTCTGCCGCAGGATTTCTTCCAGAATGTAATCCTCCAAGAGAAATAAAATCAAACGTAACTACGTTATGTCGTTCTGTAGTTATCGTGCATACATCCACACACACACACGCACGCACGCACGCACGCACGCACACACGCACACACGCACACACGCACACACGCACACACGCACACACGCACACACGCACACACGCACACACGCACACGCACCACGCACACACGCACACACGCACACACGCACACACGCACACGCACACACAGCACACACGACACACGCACACACGACACACCACACACCACACACGCACACGCACACACGCACACACGCACACACGCACACACACCACACACGACACACGCACACACGCACACACGCACACACGCACCACGCACCACGCACGCACGACGCACACCGCACACGCGCACACGCACACGCGCACACGCGCACACGCGCACACGCGCACACGACACGACACACGCACACACGACACACGCACACACGCACACACGCACACACGCACACACGCACACAGCACACGCACACACGCCACACGCGCACACGCGCACACGCGCACACGCGCACACGCGCACGCACACGCGCACACGCGCACACGCGCACACGCGCACACCGCACACGCGCACGCGCACACGCGCACACGCGCACACGCGCACACGCACACGCACACACGCACACCGACACACGCACACGCACACACGCACACACGCACACACACACACGCACACGCACACCACACGCACACACGCACACACGCACACACGCACACACGCACACACACACACACGCACACACACACCACACACACACACACGCACACAGACACACAAGCATGCACGCACGCAGCAAAACTTTGGCAAATGTCGTAAAATGAGCTAATAACTAATAAGTCACGTTGGCGATAATGAATGAATGAAAATGGCGATTGCAACACCTTATTTACTTAATATATATATATATATATATATATATATATATATATATATATATATATATATATATATATATATAGATACAGGGTCCGCCAATATTGCGTGGACGAAGCTTTATGAGTTTATACAATATCGTTTTCAAAATTATTTATTGCAGGATGAGAAAATATTTTCGCAAAAATTACTACTCGTATACAGGGTATTACAACACAAAGTTATATTTTTTTATATGGAACATACCGTATATTATTATAAATTTGGATTCCCTGGTTAATTTTAAGGGCTCTTTATTCACTATGTGAGGTATCTTAAATGCGCAATTTAGGCGCTGCATTCAATTTTTTGAAAACTTAGAGGTTGAAAAGAAAAATTGTAACAACCGTATTGAGAAATGTGTAAAATTTTAATGGTTGATTAATCATAGACTGTGCTACATAAAATCGTAAAAATAGTAATATTATCTTTTTTAATTTTCGAGATATCGTAATGCAAAGTTTAAGATTTTCAATCATAGATAACTTGATTTTTTTAAATGGAAAGGTATACATTGTTTTACATTGTTAGATAGGAAACTTAATTACATTTTTTTTGATATAACATTGTTGGTATTTATGTTTTGCCGTTTTTTGATAATCCAGCTTTTTTACTGAATTTGCAAAGTTTAAGAGTTTTAATCATAGATAACTTGATTTATTTAAATGGAAAGGTATACATTGTGTTACATTGATAGATAGGAAATTTAATTACAATTTTTTTGATATAACATTGTTGGTATTAATTTTTTGCCGTTTTTTGAGTTTGAGTTTTTTGTCGACTACGATTCGACAGTCACATGTGTCATCTTCAGGTCTGTAACTTTCGGCTTGTACTTTTTGTTACTCGAACTGTACTGATGTCTGGTGTTGCTGGCTTTCCCAAAATTAATGGAACACAGAGCACCACTAGATCCCTTACTGGAAAATAAGTCGATTGAGCCCAACATGCTTTAGTTCAAAAGTTGATATTTACAGAGATACGGGGTGTTTGTTAGTTGTAATGAAAAAATTATGATTATTATTAAAACATTATGACATATTAAATTACAAGAAAGACTACTAAAACAAATTCTCAACATGGCCTCCACTTACATCAATACACTTTATTAAGCGTTTAATGAGTGATTGTCTTATATCAAAAAATACTTCTTTCGTGACAAAAACATTTGCAGTGTTTACAATTTTTTGCCCTAGTTAAATAGATAAATGTCATCAGTACTGACGATTTTATTTCATAAAACACCAGTTTTTTTTTACTTTCTTCTATTCATTATGTTTTTCATTACAACTAACAAACACCCCGTATCTAATTAAATATCAACTTTTGGACTAGAGCATGTTGGGTTCAATCGACTTATTTTCTAGTAAGCAATCTACTTGTGCTCTGTGTCCCATCAATTTTAATTAATTTTTACGTTGTTCCATTCATTATGTTTTTCATTTATCCGATTTCTTTCAGTATCAATATATCATAACAAACAGCACTTTTGCGTGCGCACCAGTTCCCCCCTTTAATATGTGCAAATCTGACCTGTATTATAAAAATAGTTGAAAATCTCCTGACATAAACAACTCTTAAAGAAATAATTTGACGCAAAAGAGAAAGATCTCTTTTCATGTTAACCATGCTAGAAGCTCGTCTGGAGGAACAAAATGAACGCTAGCAGCTTTGGAACGCCTTATTATTATTCAATCCTTAAAATTCTACGTATTTTTCGTGTCCGAATTAACTTTAAATAACTAGAACCAAGCAGCATTCACTAGTTAAGCTGAAATTTCTAAACTTTTCTGCCAGCGAATTCCCAAACCAAACCCGCTGTATTACCTACGAAATCCTACTTATTTGGAGTATCCGTATTAACTCTGAAAAATTCAAATCACTAAGACGAGAATTCACAATCAAACCCCCTGTATATATATATATATATATATATATATATATATATATATATATATACAGGGTGAATCTTATCTAATCCGCCAAAATTAAAGGAGCACTAGAACTCATCATTATAAGCAAAAAAGTTCATATGTACATGGGTCCGGAAATGCTTCGTTTCCGAGATACAGGGTGTCAAAGTTGAAAAAAGGAATCGTAACTTCTTCAATATTTTTTGACTGTTTCGAAATAATTTCATGAAATTTCGTATACGGGGTTTTTTTTTTGGGACAGTTGTTATCAAAAGAACATGTTTACTTTTAATATTAATTTCTTTTCTTGTTTTTTAGTATTGGATATTTTAGTGCTCCTTAAATAAATAAACATTGTGAGTTTTAAATGTGTTTTTCTCAGAAACGGTTGCTCCTAGCGACATCACTAAAATATACCTTTTTTTAGCAGAAAAGATAGGAGAATCGATTTTTTTAGTCCAAAATGGTATACAGTGTAGCACAAAAAAATTGCAACGATTTAAAGGAGTCGAAATGGTTGCCGCTGGCGCCCTCTAGAGACCACAACTAAATGGACCACAAATTTGAATATTTCATTTCAAAAAACCATCGTATACGAAATTTCATGAAATTATTTCGAAACAGTCGAAAGATATTGAAGAAAACGCGATTTATTTTTTCAACTTTGACACCCTGTATCTCGGAAACGAAGCATTTCCGGACCCATGTACAGGGTGTCCCAACAATAGAGTAAAGTAAGTTTATGCTTAACTAGAATTATTTGTGTAAATATTGTATGGACCATGGGGTAGAGGTAAGAAGTGTGCATTTTTTTTAAATATTGGAAGTTATACAGGGTGTGCCAGAAAAGCAGGACGTGAAAAAGTATGATTTTTTTAAATAGAACACCCCGTATTTGATTTTAGTTTTTAATTCTACGTGTCCATACAAACATATTTTGTCATACAAAAGATTGGCTGAAAGTTTTTAGTTCTTGAGATATTCGCGTTTAAAGATTATTATGGTCATTTTCGTGGGGTTGATGAATGGGCAATTGTTCCGTTATTTCACAATAAAAAAATTGATATTTCGTGTGAAAATGAGTGATATTATACTAACGTTTAGACCGAGTAGTATTTCTAATTTTCTCAACAGGGTGTTTGTTATAACCATTCAAATTTGAAAATTCTTAAATTAAAAAATCAGTTTTTTTAATTGCACACCCTATATATTTTTATTTCATTTTATTCGGGATTAAAAATCTATCATTTTGTCAAACATATCCTATATCTATCTTTGATAGTTTTCGAGGAATTTCGATTTTTCTCACTAGCTACGTTACATACGATACTATAACATTATTGTGGATCGTGGTAGCCATGGAAAACAATTGCGACGAAATAAAACAAACCACCTAAGCGAGAATATTAACAGTTTTATTAATGAGAAACAGTAATTCAATAATTATTCAACATTGCGTCTTAGTAAATACTCAAATAGACGGCCTTCTTGCTGAATACACATATTGAGCCTTTTCTCATGTTCTGTCTCACTTCGGATAACATAAGAGGGGTCACTGTGCGACAAGCTTCGCGAATTCTATTTTCATGTCCTCCTTGTTGTAGGTTTAATAATATACACCCGATCTTTTATGTATCCCCATAGGAAAAAATCCAGTGAAGTTAAATCGCATGACCTGGGTGGCCATAATATAAAGCCATTACGTCCTATCCATTTCTCCGGGTATTGCTGCTTCAAGAATTCCCTTACGTCCCGATAAAAATGTGGAGGTGCACCATCCTGTTGCAACCACATATTTAGTCGTCCTTCTAAATTGATATCCTCAAGTAACACAGGCAATTCTTCACGTAAGAAATGCAAATAGCTGCGGCCCGTTAATGGATCATCAAAAAAATAGGGACCGATAATTTGGTCATTAAGTATACCACACCACACATTTAGTGACCAATAATTTTGGTTTTGAACTTCTCGTAGTTGATTAATGATATTGCAGAATTCAATTCGTCTTGCAAAATCCTCTTCTCGCAATTCTTGATGAAGCTCAATGTGATAGGGATGGTACTTATACTTCAGCGTTGTTCGATTTGGAGGTATCACATATCGTCGCTAATGTTCTAGAACCCACTTGGGGATTTTCTTGAATATTTAATAATATTTCAAGTTCTTTTTCTTCATTAGCTGCCCTTTTATTAACAACTTTACGTTTGAAGTATTTAACACTACCGCTAGAATCATATCTATCCATCAAATTTTCCAAGCCAACAGTAGTAGGTATTCGACGTTCAGGATATTTCATTTTGTAGATTCGTTGTGCCAATAAAGGGTTTTTTTCAGCCTCGCCCAACACGTATATCATATCAATTAATTCATTTGTCGAATAATCCATAATTGATACAAGAATTGATAACAAGTTAAATGCGAAAACGACAAATTTAATATGTGTTTATTTTGACAAGTAGGAAACCTTTGTATCTTAGTAACGCAATTATTATTTTCCATGGCTAACAAGATCCATGCAATGCAATGTTATCGAAAATAAAGTAGCTAGTGTGAAAAAATCGAAATTCCTCGAAAACTATCAAAGATAGATATAGGATATATTTGACAAAAATGATAGATTTTTTAATCCCGAATAAAATGAACTAAAAATATATAGGGTGTGCAATTAAAAAAAACTGATTTTTTTTTAATTTGAGAATTTTCAAATTTGAATGGTTATAACAAACACCCTGTTGAGAAAATTAGAAATACTACTCGGTCTAAACGTTAGTATAATATCACTCATTTTTCACACGAAATATCAATTTTTTTTATTGTGAAATAACGGAACAATTGCCCATTCATCAACCCCACGAAAATGACCATAATAATCTTTAAACGCGAATATCTCAAGAACTAAAAACTTTCAGCCAATATTTTGTATGACAAAATATGTTTGTATGGACACGTAGAATTAAAAACTAAAATCAATTACGGGGTGTTCTATTTAAAAAAATCATACTTTTTCACGTCCTGCTTTTCTGGCACACCCTGTATAACTTCCAATATTTTAAAAAAATACACACTTCTTACCTCTACCCCATGGTCCATACAATATTTACACAAATAATTCTAGTTAAGCATAAACTTACTTTACTGTATCGTTGGGACACCCTGTACATATGAACTTTTTTGCTTATAATGATGGGTTCTAGTATTTCTTTAATTTTGGCGGATTAGATAAGATTCACCTGATATATATATATATATATATATATATATATATATATATATATATATATATATATAGTCACGTGTATTTGAACACCCTGTATGTATATGTACGTATTTTTTTTCTTCTTATTCTTTTTTTTTGCTAGTGACAATTTACGCTAACGAAACCTGTTGTTTTTTTGTGTTCATCAAGGTACAATTGAAAGTAACAATAGATTGTTTGATTTGTGGTGGTTTTCGAATTAAACTTTTCGGACTGCCATTTAGATTTGATTTCCGAAATTGGCAATTATATATTTTGTGGATTAATTAATTGGAAAGAGGAAATTCTAAAGTTGAATCTAAATTAGTTTTCCTGTGGATTTTCACAAAGGTTTCGTTAAAGTAAAATGTAAATGTAGTTAAGAAAAGTTCCCACTTAAATTGTAGCACGAGATCATTCCTTGATTTGCTTGTTTAAGCAGGGACTGTTGATGTTAATTTTATTTATCACGTTTAGTAATTGACGCAGTTTTTCTGTAGGAATACAGTATCTCAATCCTTTAGCGTTAAATAAGTAACGTTATCGTTTAAGGAATAAATCTGTGGACGACAATTTGCATTTGAGTCGTACACGTCGCAGAGTTGGCAGTATTTTTGTCACCATAAGGTTTGATTGAGAGAGATGGTGCAATATTATGGAGAAGGGGTTTGAGCGGTGCAGAAAATGGGAAAAAATTGAAGGTGGTCTGAAACGTAGATCAACTATCAGGTATTTTACATCGTTGAATTTGTAATTCACAAATCTTTCAAAAGACATATTTAACTTAGCAGGACCGTATTTGAAAAAACAAAGTTAATGATGGTTTCAAAAGGCGAAATGTCGTACCGTAAATTACTTATTACCATGAGGTTTCAAATTAAAGGTGGCAACGCAAAATCGTTTTCCGTTTCATTATACCTCTTCAATTAAACCCAGAAAAAAATAAAACATAAAATCGCGATTTTAAATTTTTTGCAAATATCTCATCACCCTATAGAAATATTTTGAATTTATAAACACTGCATTTTATTAGCCCCCTAACTGCTCACTCTGCTTTTAACCTACTGTGTAGCTCTTACCATTTACGAAATCCCCATAGTGGGGCACTCCTTATCTGTTGTATATATATATATATATATATATATATATATATATATATATATATATATATATATATATATATATATATATATATATATATATATATTGAATTAATTTATATTGTGAAAGCTGTTTTTCTCATTTAACCACAAAATACACCAGCTTAGTTCTTGTATGATAAGCAAGATTGCCTATTCTTAAAACAGATGGGAGTACACATTTGATTGAACTCGGTTTCACTTAATCACGGCAGGAGATTTTACAAAAAGTATAATCCCCAAAAACACTTAACTAAATTATTCCGCTGACCAGGGAAGCACCAATAGTAAACAATTTTTTCATGAAAACTAATACAAACACAAATAATTCCCCCGGTGCGATAAACCCTAAACGTAAATTTACAAGCAGTGAAACAGTCTTCTTAACGACGTCTTCAGTAAGCCGCCGGGTAACTATATTTTTGGTAACGACGAGTGCAATATGAACTGCAGAATTTGTGGGATGAGTATAAAAATACATATTCGAATGGTTCAACTAAATGCTCAGCAAATTTTACATGAATAGTATCATTCATTAACAAATCAGTAGAATATTAAATACGTGAAGTCAAATTGCACGGACTACAGAATACAGAATATCATGCTTGATAAGTTCAAATAATGGCCGTTCTTGACCAACATTCTTCCTTTTACCTAGACAACTTTATTTTAATAATTTTATGTCGAATTATTCATAAATAACAACACGTATGTATCTAACCTTGCCTGCTGCTTTGTCTCGAATCACCATAACATACCGAGTATCGTTTTAATTTTATTTACTGCTCCTGTAATTAGAATTGTTTCAAAGTAAAGAAGTAACCAGACCGTTATCCATTAATCACCCGTTCATTTATATTGACAATAAACGAACATATCTGTATTTGTAAATTTGCGCTTGCATAGGCAACCCACTCTCTTCTGAAGTGCTGGTTTGGAGTACAGCAAACTAAAAGTAGTCGTGTAACTAAATGTTACTAAATGGAAACAGTCAGGGGCTGTTAATTATACACTTACGTTCTATATAATAACTATAAAGTGGGACAGGGTTAGGGCAGTAGTTACCCATTAAGGTACACGGCGCCAAATAGTTCTGGGTTAGATACTCGCCTGGGAAGTATTAACCGTTTGCATACTGCAATGTTTTTTAGCTAATAATCGTAACGGTGAAATACAATTTTTGGTGATCCATTAATAAACGCAGTGAGAAAGCTCGAGAACATAATAAAAATAGTAATGGATAAGTGGTTGTTCTACTGAGCGAAAACACAAATTCCAAATTCGGGTTTTTCGATATAAAGCTGAAATTAGTAAATTAGAGAATCTAATTTATGTGTTAAACGTATCTCTTAGAAAGATCTTTTACATTACTTTGTTACGTTACTCAGAAAATTAATCGCTTTATTTCAAGTATCGGATTACTAAAGAATGGTAATGTAACCAACTTGTTTTATATTCTCTATCTCTTGCTTACTTTGGTACTTCACTCTTATTTCTGATAAACAAACTTTAGGAGAATATTTATAGTTTATTCTATTTCTATCTTAATGTTTGCCAATATAATTCCCATTTTATCACAAAGCAAACTCACGTAGTTTACAAAACACTTTTATTTCAAATAGTTATACTTCATGTGCTTGTCGCGGGTATATCTCAAAAACCTAAAAACGTTTCATAATACTTCTTGAATAAAGAATTTTATAGCACGATAGAGACAACGCTGCAGCTACACTAAATCTAAAACTCTGACACTATTTCATTCTTCTTTTTATTTATTTAGTAAAGTTTCACAATTTTAGATGTAATTCTTTATTTAGGAAACTGACTTTAATTTATTTTAGTTTAAACGTAACGTAATAATAATCTTGCAGTTAGCCCATCTTGCTTTATGCCAACCTGATAAAGATAAGTGGTGTTTGCTGGATTTGTACAATTATTTATACTTTCTTGACGTAGGATCAGGAAGTGTAATTGAGAGTAGACCATACTGTGCGAATTATTTTATTTTTTATGAAGTGTGCTGCAAAGACGGAGTTGGTAGCTAATCAATGTAGTTTGTTAAATTGAGAAGTCATAATAATGCACAATAAACTATCGCAATAACAGTCTGGAAGTTTTCCGAGTAGAAACCCCATGAGAATTATGTTCCTGCAAACGTGTGAATTACGAAAAAAACTTGTTAAATACTGGCATGTTTTATCGATTCTTTGATGGGTAGATATACAGCACTGTGGTATACAAAATATTATAATTAACATAACAAGATAAAGGATTTTTGTATAATATACAGATTACAACTAGAAGCGAAATTATGTTACAAGACTCTAAAATTGTGCACAAATTAACGCAGTAAATGTGTAAGCATGTTAGCCGGTTGCACGTAACGCTTGCAGTTAACCTCGACCAGTACGAAAAAATTAAGACCTGCTGGTAATTAATTTATTTGTATTTAAATATAAATATTTAATTGATATAAATTTGTTTACAATCCACGGTCCTCTCAACTCCCGAGGCGGAATACAGACGTCGATTATAGTTCCAAGAGTTGATGCGGATTGATCTTGCCTCGAGCGCCACCCAAAATATAACACAGCCTAGCTCGTTGTCTTGGGCCAATACGTTAGGTGTCCTCAGTGGAAGATACCGTTAGGGTTTAAACGGCGGTTGAAGATGTATCTAAAATTAGTTTGGGGAGTAGACGACTTTGGGAAAAGACTAAGATCACAGTTTCCCTTTTCACAAACCCTTTTCCCAATGATTAATGATTAATAATTTTTTCAAAGAATCGTTTGTTAATGAGAATTATTAATCGACTCTAGGTCATGCATTAATAGGGTCTATTAATAAAGGATTTAAATGAAGTTGATAGAAGGCGGTGCATTGATTAGTATGAAACATCTAACAATGAATGTGTTGCGTCAAGGAATGAGAACTGTCAGGCGTTCTGTACCTTCATTACGAAATGGCAGCATCGTCGACATAAAATTTTCACTTTGGAAAGTTATGGAAAGTTAAAGAACGCGATTCTCTGAAAAATCTTGTAACGAACTCGTGTATTAATGGGCAGTTAACGATCTCGATTTTTTTAACGCGTTCTGTTCGCTCACGTGTTAAAACATTCATCATTACTCGCCTTCATTAATACAGTTGATGGTTAAATAACTATTAATAAATACAAGCTTTCTTTAATTGAATCAAATTTATTCGGTATATTCTGGAGATGACGGTTCTTTCCTCACTGGAGCCTTTAATTTAAAATACTTTAAAAATTGATTTTAGAGCAATTAAAGTATGATTTTACCTCATAATTCACATAAGATTGCAGTACGTTCAAGCGCACCATAAACGCAACAAGATGGCGAAATATTTATACGGTCTTATATTATAACTTTTGAGACATCTAGTGGTCGGATAATCAAAATCCCAACTCACCCCATGGTCAAGCTGCAGCACTAGAGCTAGAAGTTTTAATTAAGATGAAATTATCTTATATCTTGAAGTTGTATTATATTGCGTTATAAAAGTTTACTCAAAATCTAAATTAGATTGCTTAATATTGAAAGTCATTGAATGAAACTGACTTTATTTGAATTGGCAATATGCATAGACCATAATGGTTATTAAAATTGTAACATCTTTATGTAACGGCCAGAGAAGCATGCTAATGTTATCGTTTTAGATTGACTTGTGCACCCGTTTACACAAAGTTTATTCGCAAAGGTGTATTTTATGGTTAAATCTCTTTTATGTAAAATGCAGCTTTTTCAATATAAATTAATTCACACGTACGACGCTCGTCTTAATTATTTTACTAATTAACTACTTATATTCATGGCATATCAAATATTATATATATATATATATATATATATATATATTATTGTTACTTCGGTTATCGATAAGAGGAAGTAGAACTGATCTTGATAAAGAATATTGTGGTCACTGTTGTAAAGGGTTCCAAGAAATGTAATTATAAAATTGTTGTCTAGGTAAAATAGTTTAGAAGAATATTTGTCAAGAACGGCTGTTATTTGAACCTATCGAGCATGTATTTTGTAGTGCGTGTAATTTGATTTCACGTATTTAATATTCCACCAAAACGTTAATGAGTGATACTATTCATGTAAAATTTCTGAGCATTGAGTTGAGCCATTCGATTTTGTTGGTGAAATGTGTTTTATAGTCATCCCACATATTCTGCAGTTCATATTGCACGTGGATTTACTAAAAAAAATGTATGTAGAGTTGCAGTGGGCCAGTAATAACCCCATAGTTACCCGACAGCTTACTGAAGACGTCGTTAAGAATACTGTTTCACTGCTTGTAAATTTACCTTTAGGGTTTATCACCCTAGGGGAACTATTTGTGTTTGTATTGGTTTTCAGAGGAGAATTGTTTACTATTGGTGCTTCCCTAGTCAACGGAATGAGTTACGCTGTGAGCAACTTTGTATGTAAAAGTGTTTTTGGGGATTGTACTTTTTGGAAAATCTCCGAGCGTCATTAAGTGAAACCCAGTTTAATCAAATGTGCACTCCCAGCTGTTCTAAGAATAAGCAATATTGTTTCTCATACAAGAACTGAGCTAGTTAATACCACGGAATATGCTATTGTCTGTTAAAAATACTGATCTAGCTTTCCAATTTTTCAAATTTAGGTGAATTCCAAAGTGAGATTTCGCCTTATAGTATTCACGCAATCTTGCATATTTCGATAAAACTTATCTAGACTATCTAGCAGATCTAGCAAATTTACGGGATTGGATTCTTAAATTGTCTATTATCATTGTAGTTATCCCGTTAAATACATTGTTACTCGTTCCGTTCAAGAGATTGTTATCAAGAAATATTTTAGCGTTTTATTTGTATACGAAAATGTGTATTTTGAATCAGCTCCTGTACACGGTTTATGGAAAATGACATTACGAGAG
Source organism: Vesta saturnalis (assembly GCA_036346205.1). Classification (NCBI taxonomy): domain Eukaryota; kingdom Metazoa; phylum Arthropoda; class Insecta; order Coleoptera; family Lampyridae; genus Vesta; species Vesta saturnalis. The sequence goes on along the minus strand of JARFJB010002021.1, from coordinate 8,187,099 downwards.
GAAATCACAACCTATCTCTTTTCTTAGAATTGATATATTCCATACTAGAAGCAATGCTTGCCCTATCGCAATCATGTTTTTATTATGTTGATTATATAAATCATCACAAATTCATAAAATAGAAATTACAAGTTTTACATAGTTATGATGTACCTATAAATAAACCTTTGACGACGTTACAGATTATGGGCATACATTTATTTTTATTTTCACAGAAAGATTGATTTTTTGTATAAAATAAGTGTTATGGAAACATGACAATTTTACTTTTAGTGCTGTGTAGGGACGGCAGAAGAATTTCTGATCAATAATTGAATTTCAAACAAGAAAAATATACTGCAAAGTGAATTAGAAAATGTAATGAATACTTAGTTTACATTTTTTAACAAAAATTAGTAAAAACAAATTCACAATACACCACTTGAAGGGGTTGAAAATAAATTAAATTTACAATTCGTAATGAAGGGAATAAATATACAAAAACTACCACTAGTAAAACCTTCAACAGAATTATTTTCAGGACATACCGATTTTGTCATCACTTGTCAATGAAAATAGATGCAAATTTAACATTAACTATTTATTAGAGAATGAAAAAATTTAAATAACATAACGTGCGCAAGATTGTACATAGTAAAAGTCACGTATTAGTATTGCAAATAAATAATGCCTACTATGTTAATTATAATTAAATATGGTAAAGAATGCGATTTTTACTGTAATTTAGTAAAAAATCGATATTGCGAGGAAGTATTTGGATTACGTTTAATAACAAATCACCAAAGTTATGGGCATTATTGCCAAATATTACAAAACATTGCACCACATTGTGAAATAATCAAATAAAAAAAAAACCAGAACCGTATTTTAATATGATAACACGAAATTTTATTGGCTAATAAGGTTACAACCAAAGAAGTAGGAAAAGGGACCGTACAAGATAAATTGATGAAGGGACGAGTTAAAGTACTAGATAAAGTTCTAAAAAGTCTGACGATTAACCGATGCGTTCGCAGAATATCATAGCGAACAAATAATACATATAAAAGAAAATTATCAAAACCATGTATAGTAGATTTGATCAATTAAAACTGCACTAAATAAAACTGCGCATTACAAAATTTATAAATCCAGAACTAAATAAATATTTGCGAAGCATTTATCATAATTTCTTGTGAAAGATAAGCAACAATTTTACTCACATAAATAATTGTATGAAAGGATGTATATAAATAAGTATACATGTAGAATACGTCAAGCAGTTACGACATTAGTAAATAGTCACAAGTTTTTGTGATATAGTGAACAGATCGTGAAATAACGAGTGTAAATACAGTTACCACTACAACAATGGATACAATCAACAAGAACGTGGTTTGTCAGGAAACCAAAAAAGGAATGTGTGTACCAAATGGACCAGCGAAAGAGTGCTATAATATTATAAGAAACCGGTCATAAGGGATCTTCTAGTAGAGTAAGAATGTTCATAAATATAATTTTTTCTTTAGGATTGAATTTAACTAGTCAAGTCCTAATATTAGGTAATTATTAAAATTTCAATTTGTTATTAATACATAGTTGCATTGCATTAACAGTAGTTACCCCTATTGGGCCCCATCCCCTTTATTCCACTGAGCTACCGACTCCTTCCGTATTTGTTGTTTCTGATTACACTACTATTTTCTCCCGGAACAATATATATATATATATATATATATATATATATATATATATATATATATATATATATACAGGGTGTCCCAACGGTTTGGCGGTGGAAGATTACCCCTATACTGTTGATTTAATCAAAAATCTTGTAACAGATTATTGTAGTCAATAACGAGGAGCATCTTGTAAAAATATTTTTGTATATACAGGGTGTCCCATTGTCGAGTACTACACTAAACTTGTGTTTTTCTTATGGAACACCCTACATTCAGATTGCAGACTCTTTTCTTTGCATATGCAGGGTGGTCGATTTTGCTCAATGTTATTTTTCTCATTTTTTTTAAATGGCACACCCTGTATTGTATTACAGATTTGAATAGCATTTTTACGGGCTTTCAATACTCACTTTTTACTACCTATTAATATATTAAATATCAACATTTGCTTGCTACAAATTGATTTAAAAATCACCATTTTGGTTTGATTGAGTTGAGGATTAGATAAAGGTGTTCTAGTTTGGTTTACAACTACTACGAAAATCGTAATGTATTAAATTCATCTGCTTGTGATAGATAGTCACCTAAATTATTACTACGTACTTAGTTAGACAATTCAATGTACCATTGATTTTGTCAGCACTCGGTGATCGGTGATCGTTAATTACTCTCGGTACTACGGGCTCTTTGCCCTCTATACCTTCATCTAATCGTGATTCTTGATGGCATCCGTAGTTTCGATGTACCTGTAAAAAAATACATTAAAATTACCGATACCTTTGTTTGTTTGTTCGGAGAAGATCTTCAGTTTTCAACCTCCAGTCTTCTCGGTATCGTAGTCCCATTTCTTCGTTGGGGCGGCCGCTTAGTTGATTGCGGCTTTTGCGTACCCTCTTTGGGTGCTTAAACTTTCGTTGCTCGGAGTGCCTTCACGATCTTCATTACGAGCGCGAAGTCTTCATCTTCCAGTTCTTCTGGCGTCTGCTTTGCATTTCCTGCAGCCATCTGCGCGTAACTAATGCTGGGTTCGGCAATTCTTGCCGGTTTCCTAACAATTGTTGGTTTGGGGGCGTTACCCTTCTTGACATTTCTCGGGTGGGCGGGGCATCCACCGTAGTTTGCCGTGTGCAACCCGGTGCAGTTGCAGCACTTTGCTTCGCCCTCTTCACGGGTCTTCTGACATTCCCTGGTGTTGTGTGCCCCCGCACACTTCACACATCTGGGAGGCGCATGGCAACCGTTGGAGGTGTGTCCAAAACGCTGGCACTGGAAGCATTGACCGATGCCATTCTTCTTGTGGAGCGATTCCACACGTACTCTGAGGTGTCCTAACGTCTTAATGTTGAAGACCTCTTTGGCCTCTTCACTTCTTCCGAGGTGGACCAGTACCATCGCGGTTTTTCTATGTTCGCGTCCGGCGAACATGCGGCTTACCTTCTGTACATCAAATCCCCCGGATTTGAGTTCTTCCTTGACGGTTTCCAACATCTCGTCATCTTGGGGGATGCCCTTAATAACGACCTTGATCGGTTTAGCCTCCTCTAGCAGGTAAACGTTGAACTGCACTCCGGCGTCGTCTAGTGCAGTGGTTGCCGTTCTGTACTCCTCCGCGGAGCTGAGGAGCACGCTGATACCATCCTTGGTGGTTCTAGTCGTTTTCGGCGTTATACCGACAGTCTTTAATTTCTTCATCGCCTTAGTGTAATCCTCCTGTCGGTGGAGGATTAGTGGCGGGATCCTTTCTGGTTTTTGTGCGGGCATGTCCTTGCTAGAGGTTCCTGCGTCCACCCGCTGACGCTTGACTCCGCCCTTCTTTGCGACGGTTTGGAAACCGTCCTCTTCTGCAAAGGTCTCTTCGTTCTTCTTGGATGGAGATGCTTCGACGCTTACTTCCATCTGGATCGTCTCTTCCTTCTTCATCGGTACTGCTGCAGCTTGGCTCTTCTTGCTTGCAGCTTCTTCAGTAGGCTTGACCTTCTCCTTCCTCTTCTGCTTTTTCGGCTTCGGAGGTTCTTGAATGTCCTCGGCCTTTTCTTCCTTAGCCTTTTCTACGGCTGGCTTGGTTGAAAGCTTCTTTAATTCTTTCTTCGCTTGCTTGAGCTCTGTTTCTTGTTTGGCGTACAATCGTTGTAGGTCTTCTACCATTCGCACCAACTCGTTGATGCGGATCCGTTTGTCAGCACTCGCTTTTTACCATTTCTTTTATACTTCTGTTTGGTGCGTTGCTTAACACCAATCGGCAGTAACTATGTCCTATAGTACAGGCTCAAATAGTGCCAAAAATTTAAGGAGGGTTCTCATCTGTCAGTTTCGCTAACGCAGTTTGACTGATTCAGTAATACTGAACAAATAATGAACGTGAGAATACATTTTTATTGAAAATGATCAGCATATTCGTACTTTCAGTTAAAGTGAAAACTAGTTCTACTTTTTCTTCATTTTGGCGGATCATTATCGAATAATGTATACAAACTGACGTGTGAGAACTTTTTAATTGCGCCTGATTTATTCAGTTTTGCAAGTTTTGGGGTTAGAGTTGTTACTTGAGTTTACACATCGTTGGTGAAAATGGTTTTTCGATGGCGTGATGAGCACACAGGTGAATTTTTGGATCATTACAGAAAACCAGAGTGTGGTGTGGTATACCAGACGACCTTCCAACCTACAAAGTATAAAATAAAAGAAATTAAATAATTTTAAAAACAATTTTTTTGGATAATTATGCAACCTTTTTCACCTTCCAAATATGTAGGTATAGGTTATTTAATCGACTTTTTTTCTCTATCGCTAAATCGACTTGTTAGCTCATTTTACAAATTTTGGTCAAGTTTCGGCATCATGTCTGGATCTATGTGTGTGTGTGTGTGTGTGTGTGTGTGTGTGTGTGTGTGTGTGTGTGTGTGTGTGTGTGTGTGTGTGTGTGTGTGTGTGTGTGTGTGTGTGTGTGTGTGTGTGTGTGTGTGTGTGTGTGTGTGTGTGTGTGTGTGTGTGTGTGTGTGTGTGTGTGTGTGTGTGTGTGTGTGTGTGTGTGTGTCTGTGTCTGTGTCTGTGTCTGTGTCTGTGTCTGTGTCTGTGTCTGTGTCTGTGTCTGTGTCTGTGTCTGTGTCTGTGTCTGTGTCTGTGTCTGTGTCTGTGTCTGTGTCTGTGTCTGTGTCTGTGTCTGTGTCTGTGTCTGTGTCTGTGTCTGTGTCTGTGTCTGTGTCTGTGTCTGTGTCTGTCTGTCTGTGTCTGTGTCTGTGTCTGTGTCTGTGTCTGTGTCTGTGTCTGTGTCTGTGTCTGTGTCTGTGTCTGTGTCTGTGTCTGTGTCTGTGTCTGTGTCTGTGTCTGTGTCTGTGTGTCTGTGTCTGTGTCTGTGTCTGTGTCTGTGTCTGTGTCTGTGTCTGTGTCTGTGTCTGTGTCTGTGTCTGTGTCTGTGTCTGTGTCTGTGTCTGTGTCTGTGTCTGTGTCTGTGTCTGTGTCTGTGTCTGTGTCTGTGTCTGTGTCTGTGTCTGTGTCTGTGTCTGTGTCTGTGTCTGTGTCTGTGTCTGTGTCTGTGTCTGTGTCTGTGTCTGTGTCTGTGTCTGTGTCTGTGTCTGTGTCTGTGTCTGTGTCTGTGTCTGTGTCTGTGTCTGTGTCTGTGTCTGTGTCTGTGTCTGTGTCTGTGTCTGTGTCTGTGTCTGTGTCTGTGTCTGTGTCTGTGTCTGTGTCTGTGTCTGTGTCTGTGTCTGTGTCTGTGTCTGTGTCTGTGTCTGTGTCTGTGTCTGTGTCTGTGTCTGTGTCTGTGTCTGTGTCTGTGTCTGTGTCTGTGTCTGTGTCTGTGTCTGTGTCTGTGTCTGTGTCTGTGTCTGTGTCTGTGTCTGTGTCTGTGTCTGTGTCTGTGTCTGTGTGTCTGTGTCTGTGTCTGTGTCTGTGTCTGTGTCTGTGTCTGTGTCTGTGTCTCTGTGTGTGTGTGTGTGTGTGTGTGTGTGTGTGTGTGTGTGCGTGCGTGCGTGCGTGCGTGCGTGCGAGTGTGTGCGTGAGTGCCTGCGTGCGTGCGTGCGTGCGTGCGTGTGTGCTTGCGTTGGTGAGTTCGTGCGTGTTTGTGTGTGTATGTGTGGAAGTATGCTAGTATTCAAACTCCCGAGCGAAAATACCTACGTAGTTAAAATTTTGTATTCAAGCTTGTTTTCATTTGGATCAGAGCTGATTAGATTTTGGGAGAAATCCAGCGGCGGATAGGGTTTTTATCAAATATTTCCAAAACAGTTGCATATTTCAAATATATAAAAATACCTAGATATAGACCTTAAAGATATCGATTAATTATATTCTATGCAATTTTTTGATATGACATGTAATTTAGCGGCAAAAAGCTCGTAAGGTAGAATTTAAGAGTTAGTTAAAATTTTTTCGTTATCCTTATAAAGTTTTTTTAATGTAAAACGAAATAAATAAAATTAAAAAATACGATTGAAAACGTTGAAGCTGTATTATCCATATTTTTATAAAAGCGGGCGGCTTTGGAATTTTTTTACTTTAAGATGTATTTGTCTATGAATCTCTATCTGACATGAAGATTATACCTCATTCTGACATAGATTATTGTTTTTGTTTTTACAATGTTGCCTGCTTTCGTTATGAACGTATAAAAAAGAGGTTGCGTATTTATCCTGAAACCATTGAATTCAAAATTACTCAATTTCTTTAAATTTAAGTTAGCATCTCGTTGTCTATTGACCTCCGTCTGTCATGAAGTTTTAAACGTCTATTTGACATAGACTGCGTTTACAATGTTGACTATTTTCGTAATGAATTTATAAAAAGTTTGCATAATTGTTCTTAAAAGGATGTTATTAAAATAACTTCATTTCTTTTAATTTCCATTTTGTAGGTTGGAAGGTACCGTGGTGTTCCACACCAGATATTTATAATAAGTTAATTACGAAAATATGCAACATTGTAAAAACAAATCCAATAATCTATGTAAAACAGACGTTTAAAACTTCATGTCTGACGGGGTGTACTTTCTTTTAGCTTTGGTTAACCTACTCTAGTACTTTTAGCGAACCGCTTAAGCACTGGAAAATTACATTATCTAGGTAATTCTAAGGATTATTGACTTACCAGAATTTTTATTCTATTGATAAAGTTTTATGTGCAGAGCAACTAAGTGTATTTGTGAATTATACTATAGTAAATAACATTACTAGCAAGATAAAAAGGGTTTTACTGGCGTATAGAAGGATATAACTGGCGAGACGAAGGCGAGCAAGTTACCCTCTGGAGCCAGTAAAACCAGTTACCTTGCATGTATTGTTTATATAATTTATTTGTTACTCATTTATGATGCAAATAGATCACAATTTTCGAATGTAAATAATGATACTAATTTGTAAAACTGGCAGTTAACTTTCAACAATGTCTCGTTACCTTACCGAGCTGGTAGCGTAGTGGTGACACCACGTGCTTAGCATTCGGGAGGTAATGAGTTCGATTCCCGTTACCGTCTACCTTGTATGAGGTTTTTCCAGGGGGTTTTCCTCATACACATGTTGCGGCATGGTCACTGCGTATATGCACACCATGTGCGGCTACTTAGGCGAATGCTGGGGTAGTATTTTCCCTCTCAGAACCCTAACTCCGTTCCTTCGATCCTATCCTAACCACACCCATCCCTAATCCCACCATGCATATATACGTAATATATGTATGTATGCTGAGAATGATTGTGGCTGAAGGAGCTTGGAAAGCTCAAGCAGCCCGCCCTCCCCCTTGGGGAGGAAATGAAATACGTGGCCTTTTCCTTTTTTTTTTTTCGTTACCTTTGAAATCATTACTCTGACAGCGACGCTTATTATTTATTTTGCTAATACAATGTGAACAAGGTACGGTCGTCTCTAACTTGTAAAAAATCAACAAGTTTCGTCTCTAACCTGTAAATTTTTAACTAGTAGCCAGCTTGTTAAGATTAACTTTCAACGTCAATACGCTCACTTCATGAATTGACGTTTACAAATGAGTAACAAATAAAAATTTTAACTTGTCAGTATAATTTAACTTTCTGATTATTAATATATATCATTACATTACGGTGACATCGTTCAGTATTTGTTTGATTTTATATCTTACTTTAATTAGTTATCTGACTTTGTACAGTTTTGAATGCCTATAATTTAATTTACGACAAAGGTCCACTGAAACAAACTTATTAAATTCTGATTGATGTAACCATTATTTCTTAATGTAGTACTTACTTTATCACGTTTTAACTTAGCTGGAAAAGTGATTAAAGTAGCTATATCTCACCTGAACTGCTAGAACTTCGTTATCGTCATGGATTCATACCATCTCTACGTTAACTGAGCTACCAGTTCGCTCTCTAAGTTGTGGTACGCCATAGAGACTTGCACGTAATGTAATAATGCGCTATTAAAATCTAATCTTTTTGATTACGTCTCCCGAAGTTAATCCTCAAGTTAAGGCTTACTGGGGTTCACTTCCATTAATAGTACATTCTATTGTAACGTAAGCGATTAATTATACGAGGGTCGCGCTGTATATTTAGAGATCCCACGAAACTATAAAAATTAGATCTGGTAACACTGCATTTCTGAACACCACCATCCTTATGTAGTAAGATCTGACTGTTACGAGGGTTGCTATTTATGTATTGAGAATAGAAAATAAACAAATGAATTTGATAAAAAATATTTTTATTGCTTTTCAAAATAATCGCCTTTAAGACCTATACACTTTTGCATGCGATTGAACCACCCTTTAAGGCACTTTGTCCAGTCAGAAGATGGTAGCTCTAAAACATACGTTTTGAAGGCCTCAACTGCTTCTTCGGGTGATGAAAATCGTTCTCCAGGCAGTTTATCTTTAATTAGTGGGAACAAGAAGTCATTGGGTGCCAAGTCGGAGCTGTAAAGCGGATCACCCATCAATTCGATCTTTTGTTTGTCCAAATACTCGTTTGTTGCATGTGATGTGTGTGAGCTGGTATTGTCGTGATGCAAAATGATTAGTCGTTTTGGGTTGGTTTCTCTCAATTTACCGAAAACTTCAGAAAAACAAATGGTCGTATACCACGCTGAATTAACGGTCTTTTGATTTTCGAGAGTCACAGTTACCACAAGACCGGTTTTCGTGAAGAAAAACGCCACCATTTGCTTCTTAACGCTTCGAGAACGAACAACTTTTGTTGGCTTTGCTTCACATTGAAACACCCAAACTGTGGACTGGCCTTTTCTTTCTGGCTCATACACATAAATCCACGACTCGTCACCTGAGACGATATTGTATACCGCTTTGGATGCACCACAGTTGTATTTTGAAATTATTTACGGCACCAATCGACACGAGCATCTGTCAACAAATGTGGAATCCAACGTGCACACAGCTTCCGAACACACAAATGTTCGTTCAAAATCTTACGTATGCTGGTCATACCAATGCTTAAACATCTCTCGATCTCGTGATATGTCACATGACGATCTTCTTCAATTGGTTTTCGCACAGCATCGATATTTTCCGGCACAACGACTGATTTTGGACGACCTTCTTTAACTTCATCCGTGAGCGAACTACGTCCACGTTTGAATTCAGTGCACCAGCGATATGTAGTGGGTGTGGATGGCGCTTATCGCCAAAAGTTGAATTCAGTTGGTTGGTGCATTGTTCTTGAGTTATACCACGTCGAAAGTCATAATAAATCATAGCTCGAACATTTTCACGAGTTAATTCCATATTTTGGCTTCAACTTACTGTAAACAACACTAATAGTGCTCGCCCGATAAAACGTTCTGAGTACGTATAACCTCAAAAATGTCAAACTTTAAGATGACAGTGACAAATTTCACCTGGCAATACTAGTGTTGCCAATTCTCAATACATAAATAGTATCCCTCGTAGTTGAATAGCTGCCGTCAATCGTGGTACATACGATATGTCATCAAAACATGGACTTGTCAAGAGAACATGTGCGTGCAAAGACCTTCTACGATTTTAACGTATGTTAAAGTAAACAACAAAGTCTTGAACGATTGCAACTCACATTTGGTGATGAAAGTCCTTCACGCGTAACTGTGTTTCGCTGGTATACCGAATTTAAAAGAGGACGGATATCGCTTATTGATGAGACACGTGCTGTAGGCCCTGTTCTTCAGTTGCCGCTGGAAACGTTAAGAGAGTGAGACGTATGATCGATGAAGTTCAAATTTGCAACTATCAAGGGATTGAGGCAACTGTTGGTATTGTATTCGCAACAGTAAATTCAATTTTACATGATCATCTTCAGATAAAAAAAATTGTTACTCGTTGGGTGTCACGCACGCTTAACGATTTCCAAAAGGCAAACGGAGTAAGAATTGCTCGGGAAACGTTAGAAACATTATATAATGGTGGACATCGTATTCTATCTGCAACAGTAACAGGTGATGGAACTTACATCCCATTTTACTATATTCCTACCCGCCAGGGAAAATTATGTACGCAGTTTTCTTTCGTAGTACAGGATTAGTAAAAGCAATCAAGCTGGTAAATTAACGTACAATCACAACAAACTAGTACACCACATAATATACACCTGTAGTTTTTAGGTCAGTCAACATTCGCGGGCTAATGTTGCATCACGACAATGCATCGTCGCACAGTGCACACCAGACAGTTGAATTTTGAAGTGAAAATAATATAAAGTCATTGAACATCCACCCTGTTCGCCTGAGTTGGCCATGTGTGATTTCTGGTTGTTCTTTAACCTAAAGAAAAGTTTACGTGGTCGATGAGATAGACGAAGCAATTCATCAATTTTTGAGAGCATTCCAAAATATGACCGACTTCAAGCTTTTACGTTGTGGAAACTTCGGTTAGAAAAGTGTATTGATGCAGGAGTTGATTATTTTGAACATAAATAAAATAATTTTTCGTAACAACCCAAAATATATAGCGTGACCCTCGTATAAAACGAAAGTGTACGGAATATGCTAAAGTACAAACTTAGTTTAAAATCCGATCAAAATCTATGTTAATACATTAGTTAGACGTTCACAATAATTTCAGAACACGTAAAATTATTATGTGTAGGTGAGTAAATAAATGTAATCTTAATTTGGGTTACAAAGCTACCATATTTAAGCATACTATTGCCTTTTGTTCATTGAATGTTACCGTGCAACCCTATGAGTTGCTTCCATTTGAATAGGGGAACATGGGCAATACTTCATCCTTTAAAACTTTCGTAATATTATTAAGCGTAACACATTTACTGAATTGAGCAGAACCCATCGTTTATAATGTTAGTTAAAGCATTGATTTCTTTTACATCTATCAATCTCAATACCTGTCAACTTATAACAAAATGTGGGTTATAACTTTCATACTATGTGCTTATGTAGGATAGTAAGATGCAATTTAAAAACAATGTTATGCAAATTGAGTACAGGAATAGATCATATAAGAACTAGGGTAGCTGTATGCAAATTATCCGAAGCCCGTTTAATGCAGAATATACAGTGCAGTTATCGAGATGCCATAAGAACTAAGATTATAATTGAGTAACCATGTTTCACATGCAAATATAATTATTTGCTTATTCTCGTTAATAAAGAATAAGAGCAAAAAGAAACAGTCAATAGTAGGGAACGATTTACTGTATTATAGTTACTCATGAATGCGTTCATGTGTTACGATTTGTTAATTCTATGTGATTGTAAACTGGAGTGTAAGGAAACCAAATAAGTTCTTCTTTCCACCGACATCTATCAGCAAGTGCAGAAAAACCCAAACCATTTTTTTTCAATATTCAGAACCTACGGTTTACTTTAGTGTCTGATATTTTAGTAACCAATAAATATTGTTGGCATAAATGTATATACACGCATTTAATGCATTCAGTCCTTCCATGGTAACTACATTTACACTTACACCTACTTCTTTTGTGGTTATAAGTAAGATGTTTGTGTTTAGCATTTTCATATCTTATTTGATACTATTAACATTTTTCCTGTTCAAATAGTCGGGAATAGAACCAATTATTTTTGTCTGACTTTGCGTTCTCACTAGTTACCTTCGCAACAGTGCTGGTATTCGTGCAGAAAGGACTATTTAATTTCCATCACTAGGCTGCAGTCCGCTTTTGTACTACGTGACCGGAGAATCGATTGCTGACAGACAAACTCTATTTTGACAATAACGCTGTGACACCAGTCATGTGTTTCTGTAACCACGTTTTTCACTATTTGCTGTACGAGCGAGGGAGAGCATTATCGTATATCATGGAGATCATGGTTGCGCCAAAGTATCCTACACCGGCGTACATCCAGCTATCGCTTGATGATAAGTTATAGTGGACATCCGTCGGTATAATTCACAACGCTGTAGGTTGGTGTTATGTTTGTCTTGTCAGACGCCATAATCCTAATAAAATGTACCCAAAAGTTATTTTGAGCACACGCGCAAATCTACAACAAAATAAAAGAAATGAATTCAGAAAGAGAAATGAAAACCAAACTACATTTACCATGGTTGTCTACAATAAGCGACACCACTTTACCTTTAGGCACAGCACAAGTACATAAAACCGCTTAAATCTTTTAATAAGCAGCACTTTAGGTATGGCAGGTGAACCTTGCATAAATAATAATCTGCAGCTATGTTCTAATGGTACCACGTTTGTAGGCATGAGTAGTATATTGAGGCTAAACTTAAAAATCGCAGTTATGAAAGTAGAAGGGATGCAGAATTGTCTAACCTCCGATCAGGGTGCAGCAGATACTTTTGCTGTATCTTAACTGCCAGCATCTTTTCGGCGCCATTTTAAACCCCCTGATGACGTGTTTATGATCTTAACCCCGTAACTTGCAATTTCCTCAATACCATCTTCACTCTAACTTTCGATATAAAGGAGGCGTATGTGCGTACATCAAGGACAGAATTGCTTGCAAGAGGGTTTCTTCCTTAGAAAATAAAAATTTTGACGTGATTTGGTTTAAACATTCTGGTCCTAATTTTGTGAAATTCTACTGCTGCATTTATAGGTCTCCTAATGACCGCAACTTTCAAGACTTCTTCGATTACCTTAGTATGAAAGTTGACTATCTCCTGTCTCAGTTTCCATCTTGCGATATCTCATTTGTAGGCGATTTCAATGTTCATAACTCTAATTGGCTTCAATTTTCATCTACTACAAATCCCGCTGGTCATAGTGCAGAAACATTTGCTATTTCATGTGATCTCACACAAATGATTTCTGAACCCACAAGAATCCCTGATAACCCTAACCATACTCCACATCTTCTAGATCTCTTTCTTACATCAAACCCTCTTGTTTATAAAACTTCCGTTCTTTCGCCTTTAGGTCTTTCCGACCATTGTCTAATAAAAATCATTTCTACTGTACCTAATTCCACTGTTGTTCGCAAAACCGATAAAACCTTGTAGTGTTTTAAGTCAGCTCGATGGAGTAATTTACGGGATTTCTTTGCAACCTTTCCATGGCGTGAATATTGTTTTAAGTCGTCCTCTTCTTCGGACATCGCTCTTTCAGTATCTGAAGTCGTCCTCATGGGAATGGAGTTATACATTCCCAAAAAACAGTACCGTATAGGTCATTCACGTTCCCAACCCTGGTTCAATAAGGCTTGTGTTGATGCAATATCTTTAAAAAATATATGTTTCATTAAATGGAAATCTAATAAATCGGTCATGTAGAATACGTTGGTGCTAGAAATATATGCAAAAGTGTCATCACTAAAACTAAAAAGTTGTTCGAACAATAAAAATGCAATGAACTAGTTCCTTTAGGCAGTCGTAAATTTTGGTCTTTAGCTAAAGCCATTAGTAAAAACTTTGAAACATCTTCATTTCCTCCCCTGACATCTATTGACGGATCGGTAGTTGCTGATTCTGTAGACATAGCCAATGTTTTTGTGTATTTATTTGCATCAAACTCGTGTCTCAATGATTCTGGAAAAGATGTGCCCCTAGTAACTATTCTTCATACGCTATGAAACCAATTCATTTTCGGTACAAGCTCTTGGAATCGATAATCAGTAGGTTTGATCTCAATAAGGCCGCTGGCGCAGACGGTATCCCAGCTATTGTCTTAAAGAAATGTTCCCCGAACTAGTACCATCCTATCTAAGCTCTATACGATCTCTATATCTTCTGGGAATTCCTTCATCATGGAAGTTAGCAAATGTTCAACCTATTCCCAAAAAGGTGATAAGACCGATCCCTCAAATTACAGACCAATTGCCATTACTTCCATTTTGTCTAAAATCATGGAAAAAGCCATCAATCAGCAACTGCTCACGTTCCTTGAAACTAACAAACTCCTTAGTGACCACCAATATGGGTTTAGGCAAAGTCGTTCAACAGGCGATCTTCTTTCATATGTGACCCAAGTTTGGAACAATACAGTAGAGCAGTCCGGTGAAACAGTTGTAGTCGCTTTAGATATCTCAAAGGCATTTGACCAAGTTTGGCATAAGTGTTTACTTGCCAAACTCACCTCGTTGGGTTAAATGATACGCTCATCAACTGGGTTTCTAGTTTCCTTGATAAAAGACGAATACGTGTCGTAGTTGATGGCTTTTTTCAAAGAAGTTAGCATTAACGCGGGCGTACCACAGGGATCCGTTATAGCGCCTACACTTTTCTGCTGTACATAAACGACCTTATTTCTTCAACAACTAACCCCATCCATTGCTTTGCTGACGATAGCACTCTTCACTGTAGTTCATCTCAGTCTACTCATAGTGATAATCCACCTTCTATGTCAAATCAAGAAATTAAAGCTGAAACGGCAAATTCAATCAACAAAGACATTCAACGTATTCTTGAATGGGGAAGCAATAATCTAGTTAAATTTAATGCTAACAAAACTCAGTGTTGCCTTGTGTCCGCCACAAAATATCGATCATTTCTTCAGTTCTTAAGCTTTCAGACTCTATTACTCTGTTGGGTATGACTGTATCTTCAAATCTCTCATGGGTTGACCATCTTCTGTCAGCTACCAAAACAGCTGCTCGTAAAATAGGCTTTTTGTACAGATCTAAGCAGTACTTTACCTCTCGACAACTCCTTCTGCTGTATAAGGCCCAAATTCGGCCTCATCTGGAATATAATTCTCACCTTTGGGTTAGTGCTCCCCAATACGCTCTCGATATCGTTGATCGTATTCAAAAGAGAGCGATTAGGCTTATAAATGACCGTCCTTAACTTCTCACATACAGTCCCTTGAGCATAGAAGGATGGTTTCAGTTCTTTCTTTGTATTATCGTTATTACAACGGCTATTGGCTGGTGAATTAATTCTTTGATACCATCTCCGGCTATCTTTGCGAGAAACACTCGGTTTGCTCATTCACATCATCAGTATGCAGTACAAATCTCCACTTGTCGTACCAAACGGGCGCAATCCACATTTTTCTACACGGCTTCTAAACTCTGGAATGATCTCCCTAGTTCCTGTTTTCCTCTCACTTATGATATGATAAAATTTAAGGTAGCTGTTCATAGGCATCTATTGGCAATTCATTATCCCTCTATCCATCCTCCTAAGTGTTCCTGAGTGCTTTAGCACGATAGGCCTTATTTAGCCTGTTCAGGTCCACAATCATAAAAAAAAAAAAAAATTATATACCTTTTGGCAGTATCAAAAGTCTTTTTGGTAGTCACACTTCTATCTCATTGATCCTGTGAACAGATTTTTAATTGCATCCAATTTTGGATCCTAAAGCAATATCTAAATAAACCCAAGATATAGTACTTAACGGTTTTCCCCAACTATCATTAATATAAAGTAATTATATTTTGGATTTCCCCAGTTATGTAACCACATCCTTTCACTATTCAATGCTCAAATACTCAGTAGTGATAAAGGACCGGTTCTGAACCAGTTCAAGGCCACTCGCCTTCCAGTGTTAAGTAATTCAAGTTCTTGGAGCTCTTCAAGGTTACACTTTTGGCGGAAAATTAAAATTTTTGGAGCTGTTCAAAATGTCAAAGTAAAATCTAAAAATAGAAATTTCAAGGTCATCAGATTACAACACTTAGAAATCTAAACATCTAGTTTTCAAGGTCAAAGATTATTGACCTACAAGGGTATCATATTACATTTCTTAGATATGTAAACATAGAACCAGTTCACAACAAGACGGACAGGTTGTTGTCTACACTAAGAAGTAGACCAAGGTCGAATGGTATTTATGTTGACTAGCTTAAGTCAAGGTCAAATAGGTTAAGGTGGGATACTGGACAAGTTTAAACAAGGACACAAGCCAAGGGCACATTTTTCTTATATAAACCGCAACGAGGTGTGTGTTGAGATCAGTCAGTTAGTAACTTGTAATTATTAAACATGGACTTAGCAGGGTTAAACCAAAGCACCTATTGCAAACCCTTTAAAAACGTGCGTGACCTCGAAATAACGAAAAAGTATAACGTGTTTACTATGGCAGTAACTAATACTAAGTATGGTGAACGTACAGTGATGGTAACGGATGATTTTAAATGTGTATTACCTCAACGCTTGTATGAGCATTTCAAAGAAGAAACTCGAATTGAAGAACTTAAAACGTTGCTAACACGAAGGGTGTGTTCATAAGTAGTTTGGGTGCAGCAGGGAGAACAACAAATGTAACATTTTGTTCTTACTAATAGTGCTACAACCCCACCATACGCAAATTACGTATGCTTTAACTAGAATCATTAATTTAGTTTAGCCGTAGTGCAACTAAGAACAAGTAAAGTCAGTTATAATGCAAGTAGCAATATAATAATTTCTGGATCCAAACTCAGAAGTTCACCGTTATATTTGGATACCCCACATAGTTGCAGTAACAATATGAATAATTTTGTTGTTGGTGCTGTCAAAATAGTGATGATAGTAGTAGTAGTAGTAATAGTAGTAGTAGTAGTAGTACACTGGAATACCGCACGAAGTTCCAACCTCCAAAATTGAAATTAAAAGAAATGAAATAATTTTAATAATTTTTTTTTTAGGATAACTATGTAACATCATTACAATAACAGGCAACATTGTAAACGCAAAAACAATAATTTATGTCAAACAGACGTTTAAAACTTCATGACAGACAGAGGTTAAGGCCCCTTTAAATAGCTAGACCAAATATAAATCGATCGCAGCGCTTCCTAGTGTAGAGGAGTGAAAGTTTTACCTGAATACTTATCTGCCACAGGCTAGATGAGGGATTAAATCAATATTCAGAATGATTTATGCAAATCTCTTTATTATTTTTTTACTAATTTACAGAAGTCATGATCATTAAAGTAACTTGCAATAAAAATGATTTTTTTTTTATAAGAATTTTTAAAACTAATGTCACCTTTATTCTATTATATAGGTACGTCAACTCCATCCTCCACGTAAAGTGTTATTTAAATAAATTGTATAACAACAAATTCCTATTATTTTGTAATTAGTTCATTACCCAGTGTTAAATTTAAAAAGATCTAGGTAATATAATTAGGTGTAGAAAATGGCTAAATAACTTTCCCTTTAATTAACCCTAATTATATCCCGTAATTACAGATTGATTATTGTTATTCCTCAACTATTCTAATAAAATGTAGACAACTGCGGGATTGCTATCAGTGCACTAGCATTTTGCGAACGATACTCATCGATCAAACACCAGTTGTGAATTTGTGATTGTGTCTAAAAATGCCTAAAGCAAGGAAAAGTGTGAGTTTCCTAGAAGAAGTAGAAGTGTGATATAAAAAAGGGCGAATGAACCGTAAGTACCTATATATAGTCTTATTTAATTGAAATATTCCCTTTGTTATAATTATTAAAATGTCCTGTAATTATCATAAATAAAAAAATTATGTACGATTCAATATTAGTAAATCCGTGCAGATGGCCCGAAATTCTTTTTTGTTGGTTTTCAAATGACAGAATGTGCAAAAAAAATTATAAGATAGATTTTTTTATTGATAAATTCCTTTTATAGGAAATTGGGTAAGATTTCAACAGAAACTTGCATACAACCGCGTTTGGAAGACGAATCTTGTAGCATCAGCTTCCATCATAATGATAACGAAGAATTCTTTGTGTACGGTACTGTAATTGGCAAGAAATGGCGACAGACGCAGATACTGAACCCGAGGACCAATTTGATGTTTCTTTTGATGACAGTTCAGATGCTTCATTATAGTTGGAAAACGATACAGAATCAGATGCCACTCAATAACACAATTTATCAGACCTCAGGATCATAGATATAAAATATCTCTTAAATGTGTTGAAATCACGAAAACACGTTGGTTTTGGTTATTCTTTTTTTGATATAGATGTCATATCAGAAAAAATAGAAGAAAAGGATTAGAAAGTACGCTTACATTTAAATGTATGCTGCCGTGTGCTGCCGTGATTGGTGCTGAATCAATTGGGATTGGATATACCCAATTAGCTAAGCTTGTTGCAGCAATGGATATACCACAGATCTCTAACGACACATTTAAAATACCACAACAGCATTTTACCCTCGGTCAATAATTTAAACCAACAATTAATAGGCAAAGCTGCAAGCGAAGAAGCCGAACCCGCATAAATTAAAGAATTATATAAATTAAAATTAAAAAAAAAACCTATATTCAAACATTAGGAAGGTTTCGGGACTATTTTGACGTCTTACACGTTTCTCTAAAGTTTCAGATAACTTCATAATAATATAAACAGTTTGAACGTTTTTAACATTGCCCTTATGGGGGTTTGATGTGTTGTCTAACTATCTATCGAAACTCCCCCCCCCCCTTAATAGACATCTGGATGCTAACTTAAATTAAAAGGTGAAATAATTTTAATTTCAATTTCTTCTAGATAACTATTCAATCTCTTTTTTATTCGTTCATAACAAAAACAAGCGACATTGTAAAAACAAAAACAGTAATCTATGCCAGAATGAAACTTCATGTCTGATAGAGATTCATAGACATAGATACATGTTAACGTAAAAAAAAAATTCAAATCCGCCCGCTTCTATAAAAATATGGATGACATATTTATTTAATTTTTACATTTATTGCGGTTTTATATATTTGAAATATAATAAACCCCCTCTGCAATGAACTCTATCATTTTGAGGTCACTCATACTTTAAAAGCACCAAACTATAATTTTTATGAGTGTTGTCAAATCTTATTAACGTTTAATAACGCAAAACAAATCATAAGCTTTGACTAAAAAATTTCAATGCAATAACATCTGTTCTTTTGTTTTATATTAATGTACTAATGAAACGCCTTAACTTAACTCAATCTTTACGCTGTTCCCTTGCGGGTAGGAAAAACAATCCCTGCCTCTTATTTATTTTTCATTCACAATCTTTCTCCATGCTTTCCTATCTCAACGTACCTCCCTAACTTCCGCAAGATTCACACAATGTCTCTGACATGTCCTTTTACTTTTCATTGGTTTATCATACATTCTACTACATTCAGCCAAGTTTTACGTGGCCTACCAAACCCAGCCTTACCTCTAACCTCACCCACATATATTTGCTTCGTTAATCTTGCGTTGTTCATTCTCTCTCATCTCTGACCAAACCAACGTAATGTACTTCTTTTATATCTACCCATTTTCGTCTTTTTCTCGCCACACTTCGTCATTATGCATTTATTCTTTATCCCTTCTCGTTTTACCACATGCACTTCTCAGGAATCTCATACCCATGTCTCACTTCCATACAGTATTGATGGGGCAAACACGCTATTACAGATTGCTCGTTTCGCAGCTAGGCTCATTCTTTCGTTTCTCATTATAGTCCACATACCTCCAATCCCTTTCCTTCCAGCATTGACCCTTCGTCCAATCTCGCCTCTATTGTACCATCTGCAGTAAACATGCTACCCAGATATACCACCATCTCGTCCACTTGCTGCTCACACCACAATCTTAGTTTTTTCACGGTTATCTTTAGGTCCATGCTCTCACAGACTGTGTCATCTGCATACGCCAGAAGCCGTATATTTACGTCACCAACCATTACACCATTTGTATCGGTACATGCTTGTCTAACACATTTATCCATGTATACATTGAACAACCACGGTGAGATCACACAGCCTTGTCGCACTCCGTGCTCAATATTGAAGTATTCACTCACACTATCACATGCCCGAGTACCGTTGTATACTGCCCTTATTCCACTTATTATACCTTTATTTACGCCATATTGATTTAATATTTCCCACAGCTTCTCCCTATTTACGCTGTTGTATGCTTTCTCCAGATCTATAAACGCACAGTACAGCTTCCTTTTTACCCTTAAACTCTTTTCGATCATCTGCTGGAGAGCAGCCATATGATCGACACATTCTCTCCCTGGCATGAAGCCACCCTGCATATCCAAAATCTTAGTCTGTGTAGTTTCTCGTACTCTATCAATCAGTATTCTTCCCAATAGTTTAACAGACACGCTGAGCAAACTTATTCCTCTGTAGTTCTTGCAATCCCTCTTGTTTCCCTTACCCTTATACAGTGGTACAATGATCGCGCTTATGTGTATTTTTTTATTTAAACCCTTAATGGGTTGGATTATTCTCTTTATACCTACGAAATATCCAAATACATTTAATGTAAAATTTTGGTGTTCCTAGAATTTACTTCACCTTCTTCTTTAAAAATACATTACGCGATACATTTGGCATACCCTTAGTATACGACCATTCAGTTGTTAGAATTTAAATGACCACTTAAGTGAACCTAATTATTTTCTGTATTGACGATATATTTTTTGTACATACAGAAAGTTTACAATATGATTATAATGAGAAAGAGGTTAGCATAAACATTATTATTTTACCAATAAATAATTCAGTTAAAATTATTTAAAATTAGTTTTCTTAATACATTAGCACCTAATAATCATAATGCGCTTTACTGGACTTTGTGCCTCAGTACAAAGAGTTTGCGTTTCATTTTTCCGAATACATTCTCTATCTAACACTGACTCTTAGCACACGCCAATACAGTTATATGTGAATTATGTATATTAGCATGAAAATCTTTTGTTCATGGTGTATTTTAAGAACTCGCATACGTTATCGTGCATTTAGTCAACATTAATTCTGTATTCAAAGCATGACGATTTGTACGTGGATTCTGTTGTTAAATAACATATTTGCTACTATTTATTTTATTGTTTACATATTAAATAAAATACTGTTTTTTTTAATTTAGATGGTCAAATGCAGGTTTAAACGCTTCATTCAACATTTATGTTATAACTTATACAGTTTATCTCACACAAACAAATCTATGCAATATAATTTTTCACTTAATCGTATTTAAAATTATTTAAAATATAAACTAATCATTTTCAAATTTAAAGCACCACACAGACTCACGCGCACCCACACACAAACACGCACGCACGCACGCACCCACCCACACACACACATACACACACACACAAACACACACACAAACACACACACGCACGTATGCACGCACGCACACACGCACGCACACGCACACACACACACACTCACACTCACACACACTCACACACACACTCACACACACACACACTCACACATAATTATATATAATTATAATAGCATGAAAAGGCACTTATTATACATGCTTCATTATGCTGACTTTGATGCCTTGCTAAGCTGAAGATTCATTTTTCTGTTCATTTTATAAAATTATAAATTAGGTTTTAATGCTTTTATTTTGTTTAGTGACTCATCTAGCCTCTTCTTTCTATCGTCCATACTTAACAGTTTTTCTTTACTTTCCCTTCATATCGTGCATACTACTACTTTCGGCATTTCTGCTAATAAAAGGTTTACTGAGTCCTGCGCACCCAACAAATCCTTTTATTATAATCTGCATCCTTAAACCACTAACCCTGAAAAAATTCACTGTTTCCATAAACGGGTTCTATTTTTAGATTTCTAAGAATTGTAATATAATACTACCTTCACGAGCTGAAAACTTTTGACCCTAACTCAATTTAGTCAATATAAGTACCATTTAAGCTTGTTCTACTTTTTAGCATAGATAACAACCTGCCATTCTTGCTTCCATTAACTGATTTTATTTTTATATTTCAAAATTTGTAATATGATACCCCTTCAGGTCAATAATGTTTGACCTTGCAAACTCTAATTTTAGATTACTAAAATTGTACTGTTCGGTTCTGTTCTGTTCCGTTCTGTTCCGTTCTGTTTCATTCTGTTCCGTTCTGTTCCGTTCTGTTCCGTTCTGTTCCGTTCTGTTCCGTTCTGTTCCGTTCTGTTCCGTTCTGTTCCGTTCTGTTCCGTTCTGCTCCGTTCTGTTCCGTTCTGTTCCGTTCTGTTCCGTTCCTCTCCGTTCTGTTCCGTTCTGTCTCGTTCTGTCCCGTTCTGTTCCGTTCTGTTCCGTTCTGTTCCGTTCTGTTCCGTTCTGTTCCGTTCTGTTCCGTTCTGTTCCGTTCTGTTCCGTTCTGTTCCGTTCTGTTCCGTTCTGTTCCGTTCTGTTCCGTTCTGTTCCGTTCTGTTCCGTTCTGTTCCGTTCTGTTCCGTTCTGTTCCGTTCTGTTCCGTTCTGTTCCGTTCTGGTTCTGTTCCATTATGTTCCGTTCTGTTCCGTTCTGTTCCGTTCTGTTCCGTTCTGTTCCGTTCTGTTCCGTTCTGTTCCGTTCTGTTCTGTTCTGTTCTGTTCTGTTCGGTTCCGTTCCGTTCCGTTCTGCTCTGTTCTGTTCTGGTCTATTTTGTTCTCCACTCCATTCCACTCCATTCCACTCCACCCCACTCCAATCCAATCCACTCGACTCCATTCCCCTCTACTCTATTCTATTCCATACCATTTCATTCCGTTCCATTCCATTCCATTCCATTCCAATCCATTCCACTCCACTCCACTCTACTCTATTCTATTCTGTTCTAATCTATTCTTCTTTAGTCTACCCTTTTCTTATTCTACTATATTTGATCTCCTCTGCGCAAATCCTACTTCATGGCTATTATCGAAGTAACCGTATCATGCTTTTCTGCTCCAAGGCTAGACGGAGAGTAAAGAAAATATGGAGAGGATTTACGTAGAAAATTGGTGTAAAAGCAAAAATAAATGTTAATTGAAGGTATATTCTTTCCTCATAAATATCAGTAAACTTATTCAGTGGTTTAATTTTGTTCGCAAAGCAAATTTATATGCAAACATTTTTAATAAAAAGAAAAAAAAATGTTGTTTCTGATTCTTATGCTTTTTCATTTTAAAAGCCTTTAGGGACACATTGTATTCAATTTTTCATTCAATTAAAAGTTTTATTTACTGTAGAAGACATTTAATATAAATTCTACAGATATAACATGATCATTTTGTTTAAAAGTTTCGTAACTTTAAATTGAAGTTTTTCAGTTTACAACAAAAACGTATCGTATTTATTATTTTACTTAAAGGAAAGTATAACTAATCTAATAAAAAAGAAATCAAATTACCTTCAGTAATACTGAATAACTCTATTATAGAAAGTTGGTCTATTTACGACGAAGACAGTACAATTGGGTTACGAGCCCAGTTAATTTACTTGTAAACCAAAGACGTCGAGAAAATTTGTCCTTAAATAGAGCAATGGTGTAAGTACGATAGCGATATTCTATTAAAGATTTATTAAAAAATATAAAGTAGAGCGTTGTTTATTTAAAGAACTGTTTTGTCTTGATTTTCGTTGAAATATTCTAAAGCCTGGTATTTGCCAAAATGTTAATGCACCTCTTCCCGTTTAAAGGTAGGCTATTAGGAAGGTCCGAAATGTAGAAGGTAGTTCACTTCTAATAGTATAACTTCTTAAATCCTGCGGTTGATTTACTAAAACACATAAGTAGAGGACATTGAGATACATATTCGAAAGCACCTAACGACGCTCATATTGCTATAATGTTGATCAATAAGAATCACTTGATCGATGTCTAAATACATGGTGTTATACCTTTTGCATGGAAGTTGTGACCTGTAAAGGAAAGATTTTTGGCTCTTTGAAAGGTAAGGGACATTTTGTGTTAAAGTAAGGGAACGTCTGATATGTCAGACGTCTAATTACATGCAAGTCTTGCACTACCTGAATGTAAGCCAATTTCCTGAAAATTTAAGCTTTATCCATGAAATCGTCAGTCTCCCTAAACTTAGTTTAATTAGTACAAGTTTTCCTTACGTTTGTATTAAAAGACTGGCTGTTTACCACGTTTGAAGCGTTTCCCATTAACCTCAGAGACCAGCGCTTAATATTTGAATCTCGCCATGAAAATATCCAAGAGACGTTCTGAACATATTTCAATAGCCAAATGTCCAGTCAAATTGGGCTTAACTAACTGTTTCATAAAGAAATCTCTAAATTAATTTACATTTGAAATGTAAATCCTTTCATTAATAAGGCTGATGGTTTCTTAGTAAAATTTAACAAATCCAGAAAACGCTATGATAAAAACCAGAAATCGTAAAAGTATTTATTCTAATTGAATCTGCGCTCGCTCTTGCATTAAAGAAACCCATTAAATACAAACACCCTCTGAAACCACGACAATGTTGACTACAAGTTAATGTTCCGTATTAATTGTAAATATTGTACACAATTGAACTTGTAACGGAGATAATCTTGTATCTATGCCTTTTATCATACCGTATAAGATTTATTATTTGCAACTGGAGTAGTATAAATTTTGGTAAACATTAGCCTTTTTAGTAGTGATAGTAGGCACCATGAATTTTTTATAATACAACACTAAGAATTCAAAAAGGGAATAAAGACAGAAGAAAGCTGACGAACGAAATTTCAATTAACACCTATTCAAAGTCAAATCAAAACAAGAAATTAATTAGCCAGTAATAAATAATTCGTTTATTCAGTGAATAAAATTAGTATTTCAATCAATTACACTCAAATTACGTAAGCTGTAGATTTACACGCGAATATTAATTAGAAAACGAGACAGAAAAAGTAGTCAGAGTAGCGAAGCTTTAAATCTTCAGAAAGCAGTATCTAATCAAGTAATTTGTGATTTGTAAACGTGATTGTTTACTCAACGTAATATCTGTAGCTCAAGGGTTTATGTATTAAATAAAACAATCGTCATGTGAAACTGTCTAAATAAAAAGAAATACTCCTGACAAAAAGTATCTATCCTAAATATAAGATAAATACAAATGAAATGGAATTTACATTAAAGTTTTGAATATATAATTTTAACTAAAGTTGGAACAGTAAATATAGTTACTGGCTCAGCGGTACAAGAGACACCATTACATTTTGTATACTGACAGTTAAAACAAGTAAGTATACAATGGTTAAAAGATATTACATACCAATTACATATAATATATATATATATATATATATATATATAGGTAATTAAATTTTACATTCAGAAATGATCCATTTAACTAACTTTAAATATTTTAGATAACGTACAACTTGCACGAATAATCAAATAGTTCGACTGCATCCACTATATTTAATACAATAGGTATACAATTTCCATTGTTGCCAGCAGGCAGTAGATTTTATGTTATATAATTAGTAATCATAGATTCATATCCTCGACAACCAGGTGAAATAATGTAATTGTACACTAACCTGTCGATGTCCTCAAAAACAAAGTTGATAGATAGGGATATCGGTAGTGTGTAGAGGATGGAAACAATAGTTACAGTAAGCAATCTTGGCGGACTGGCAGTAAAAATCGTAGAAGTTATTTTGCGAAGTATTCACAACTATATGGCCACAATGTTATTATCATCAGTGTACAAACAATCGTGCAGAAAACTTCAGAGGAAGAAAAGTACTACAGCAATTGCTGATATAAGATTGAACTGTAACACCATATTGCACGGAAAAGGCACGAAAAAAACTTTATTTTCGAAACAAGATCGTTGAAAACGAAATTTATAGTAACCCTAAATTAATGTAAACAATGGCTTGGATTGTATCCCAATTAATTTGCGTCGTTTAATCAAAATTAGGTTCAGTTGGCCATATTTGAGAAGATAATACCTCTTATAAAATTAGTTATTAATTATTAGCGCTAGATGAAGCATATTTTAATGAAATTTAAGTAATTATGCCTTTAAATGAATTTTAATAAGTACATAAGGCATACGATATTTTCACAAAGTTTACTTAGAGGAAAATTATAAATGTCCACTTTGTGTTGCGTACCTCTTCATACGCAGTTGGAAAAAAAAATGATGAAATAAATTGAATCTAGACCCCGAATCTATTTATAATTAATTTCGAAGGAGATTTTGCGTATTTCAAATACAGAATTAGATGTATAACGTTCGGCCTGCCTCACATTATTATTATTATTAGGATACTCTCCTTAACAGGTATACCGCGCTCAATTACTTAGGAGATGAACAAGCGGTATCAAGTTTACAATAAACAGAAATTATTATTTAATACGTAGAGTTTAAGATTAAATGCTTACCTACATTCAAAAAGGATGGTTTAAGGTATATTATGAATGGGTAGATTACGAGTTACTTGAGCCGGTTTGATCTGCTTATCAGTGGAGTTAAAAATATCCAGATTAGCCTCGATTGAAGAGTAAGCCGAGATCATTCTGTACAGAGGGGAATATAAAAGGACGTTAGTTCGAGTGGCGGGTAAGTGGAACACATTACTTGAACGAGAATTAAATCTTGGAACTCTAAATTGGATTATTTTGAGAATCTCTCTGCAGTCGTTTAAAGGCGATATGATTTTGTATAAAAATATAACAGCGTGCATGATTCTTCTAACCTCTAAGAATGGAAAAAACATTCATGAGAAAGGTTTCGAGGTGGATAGTGATTATATTTTCGGAAAAACAAATACTTCAAAAAACGTCTTTGAACCTTCTCAAGAGCACTAATGTACACAGCGTAGGAAGGACACCACTGCTCCATATTCCAGTTGCGCGCGAATATAAGAGTTGTACAGGATAATAATAGGTTGTATAGAAATATTCTTAGTATTTCGAATTATGAAGCCTAGGCTTTTGTATGCCGAGTTTATAACTTTATTTACATGAGCGAAAAATGACAATTTCTTATCGAAAACTACACCAAGATCACATACAGTATCAGGTCTACCCACGACAATCCCGTCTACATTATTGTGAAACATAATGTCCTTAAGTTTACGTGAGGTCGAAACTACCGATCATTTAGATTCATTGACTGTCAAATTATGCGAACTACACCAGGCGAGAATACTTCTCCAGATCGCCTTGCAGAATTAAAGGATCATCATAATTATTAATTACTTTAAACAACTTAATATCATCTGCATACATAGACAATAAACTTACCTAGAGAGAACACATTAATATGAAAAAGAAACATATAGAATTAATACTCAAAAACCTCTACTGGCTACTTGGACGCTCATCACCTTTCCTTTTGAATAACAAACTACTGCTATACAAAACTATCATTAATCCCATATGGACTTAGGGAGTTGAGCTATGGGGCTGCTCCATCAAGTCAAATCATGCCATCATACAAAGATGTCAATCAAGAATCCCAAAAACAATGACCAATGTAGCATGGCACATAATTAATCACATGCTCCACAAAGACCTAAACATTCCGCTAATAACAGTTATCCACTATTGAACGTTAAAACACAATGAAAAGATTTCTGCGCACAACAACCCATTAATAAACGAGCTTCCACACCAGCACGTTGTTAAAAGACTCAAACGACGTTGGCCCACTGATCTAACTAGGAGGACCCCTTCCAGCGGGAAGGACTCTCATCACGCCAATTACATTAGCTTATAGAATATCACATGTATCCTGATTGCTAACCTTATCTCAATAAAAAAAATTAACAACTTAGGTTAATGTTGTCAATCAAGTTATTAATATACATATATATATATATATATATATATATATATATATATATATATATATTAAAAGCAATGCACCCAAAATAGAGTGCTGCGGCACACCTGAGGTTTGTATATGTAGAGTTATAAACATTATAGTAAACTGTTAAACTGCGATTATTGAAATATGAATTAAAAAGTTTGATTAAATTGCCAGCAAAACAACAATTTTCGAGTCTGTTCAAAAATACACTTTGACTATAGTATCAAATGCCTTACGTAGGTCAATACATACAACATCCACCTGCTGTTTATTACCTAGACGTTCAGCAAACAACTGGGTGACAAAATAAGTTAGTGATGGTGGACCAACACATTTTCGCATTTTCGCGCTTTCGCATTTTCGCATTTTCGCATTTTCGAATTTTCGCATTTTCATATCTTCGTACCTTCTTTCCTAGTATTTTTGTATTTTTAAATTTTCGTATTTTCGTTTTTTGTATTTTCGTATTTTCGCATTTTCGGATTTTCGTATTTTCGTATTTTCGTATTTTCGTATTTCGTATTTTCGCATTTTCGTATTTTCGTATTTTCGTATTTTTTGTATTTTTATGTTTCTTGTATTTTTATTGTTTATATTTTTGTATTTTTTGGTATTTTTTGTATCTTTCGTATTTTTTGTATTTTTGTATTTTTTGAATTTTTTGTAGTTTTTTTTTTGTATTTTTTGTGTTTTTTTTTGTATTTTTTGTATTTTTTAGTATTTTTTGTATTTTTTGTATTCTTTGTATTTTTGGTATTTTTGTATTTTTTGAATTTTTTGTTTCTTGTATTTTTTTTTGTATTTTTTGTATACTTTGTATTTTTTGTATCTTTTTATTTTTTGTATGTTTTTAGTTTTTGTATTTTTTGTATTTTTTCTATTTTTTGCATTTTTTGTATTTTTTGGAATACCAAGGAATATCAAGCATCTAATGCATATCAACTACTAATCCTTCACTACAATTTTGTCCACTTTAGTAGTGGGCCTTTAC
The DNA here is from genome assembly GCA_036346205.1 of Vesta saturnalis. Lineage (NCBI taxonomy): Eukaryota > Metazoa > Arthropoda > Insecta > Coleoptera > Lampyridae > Vesta > Vesta saturnalis. The sequence continues at coordinate 8,158,618 of JARFJB010002021.1, read as the reverse complement.
TGTGTCAAACGTCGTATTGCTATGGGTTCTACAGATTTACTTACTATTTGAAAAGGAGTGCTTTGTTTTTCTCCGTTTTAGAAAAACGAATACCTCGACCAGCTTTGATCACGCGCTGCTCGTGTGAAAGGTCAGCACTCTAACTGATATCATATTTACATGTTTTGCATAAGACAATAAAATTTACCACAAATAATATACATCATAGAACATGCATATTTCCCTTTTTCAGTTTCTGAAAAACATTATTTCAGTTTTCAGCTATCTGGACCTATTAACTATGTATTTCGTACTCACGCTGTTCTCTTTTATAAACACGTTGACTGTTCCATTAACTTATTTATTGTAACAATGCAAAAATAAAATTCAGAGTATTTTAAAATACTTTTGGTCAAAATAAAACAAACCAAGAAAATTACAGAATTGTTTAAAACGAAAGAGTGAACGTTGCTTCCTAGCCGTGAATAATTGGAAGAAAGCTGACGTATACATTAAGTATATTAATTTAACCATAACAAGTCACAAAAATGTGTTTGGTTATTTATTATTAACGGAAGTGTGAGAATTTTTTCTGACCTAATAATGGAAACTGTTTAACCAAGACCTGCATAAATTGCTGTTACAGTGACATTAATGAAGACTCGTTATTGTAAAGGGTGACATTAATGATACTAATACAGATTTAATTAAAATATTCATTGTAGGGTTACTGCAACTCTTATCTTAATTATAAATGATTACGTATTTAGAATGGCAGGTTGACGTGTTTGGAAAATTGTATACTTTAAAATTGGGTTTAATAGGCCAACTTAGTAATAAATCCGTTTTTAACCTTTTTGGTTTTGTGTGATGTGTTTTATAATTATAATTAACTGTATTGAATACAACAGAGCAGAGTTTACATCTAACGAAGACATGGTGTCAATGTAGAATAGGCCTTGACGTGAGGGAAATATGTAGATATAGGTAGTAAATTACAATATACAAGTTATAACTAGAATGTTTGTCTAATAGTAATGCTGATCCAGCTTAACGGTTTATTATGTCACTAAAATGATTTGTTACATTTTGCTTAGAAAATGCTTATTCTAATATTTTCCAATACATAAATATATTTATTCATATTAAATAAGCAACCCTTGCAATTATGCTGGCTGTAACAGTAATAACCTTTTTTCATTATTAACTATGTTGCGCTACACTTTTTTAAGGAGTTGATTAGTCTGTCCAATATATTTTATTCTAAAACCATTACTTATTTTTTTTACTATTTTGTTCTTTCAGAACTAATAATAATCTTCCTCTTCAGATATCTGGGCCATACATGTTTCTTGTTGCAAAAACGGTGGATCACACCTGTGCCTTATAGTGTTCTTTGCCAAAACATGCCCCACTGGTTAGTGTATTTAAGTGTTTGCTCGTTGATTAGTTCGTTTGCCTGTGTGTTTTGCATGTAAGCGCGTGCATTTATATGTGGGCGTGTATTAGGTGCTTGTGGATGTGCAAATCAACCGCTAGTTCAGTTTCATCGATTTTCTCTTTTGAGTAGCTTCCTATTGCATATTATAGCTGATTTAGAGTGTTTTCCTGTTTGGTGTGTTGAGGTATAAATTGAGTAGTTTGTTTGTTTTACGGATTGCATGTGTGCATTCTTAACTCTTTCTGTGTTTGTATGTTCACTGGATATACATGTTTCATGCTTATACACTTACATGATTTCTAATATATTTCTTACCTATTTGAGACTTTTCGTGTTTGGATATATCTTGCTGCTTAATTTTTACAATTGTTAGTTTTTTTTGTAATATGTTTTGGCTTGTTTCGGGTGTTTGGATGTGACTAGTTTTTCTCTTTTGGATGCCCGTTCGCATGATTTTATTGTTTACTTATTGTTCATTCTGTAAGATTATTTTGACCCACTTTGTATATGCAGTCTTGTGTTGTGCGTAGAACGTATTTTGGATGGTAAATGAATTCTTATAAACAGTTTTGTATCATGGAAACGAGTGTTTGAATGTTGTATGAAGATTTAAATTGAAAGTATTAAATTTGATTGACAAATAGTGTTTTGATAAAACCCCTATTGAGACGATAATGATTAAATGCTGCAAGAATTTGCCACTATGCGTTGTGGAATGCGGTGTTAAAGTTGTTGCAAACGTATGAATGAGTGAATTTATAATAGGTTGATATTATACTAAAGTGTAGAAGCATAATATTTTTGCTTATATAAATGTCGTAACATTGCGAAATTGAAAAATTGATGCATGTTCAAAGATAGATGGTGTTAAAATTTGCTGAATTGTGCGGAAGGGAGAACATTAAAAAAAAATTGGATCTAGATTTGGACAGTATATGCAATGTACTTGAATGTGAATTAGGGGCTTTTCGAAGAATTGTGACGATGTTTGTAAGGAAATTTAAGATGGCTGCGATCTTTTATTAACGTTTGCGTTAGTTCCATTTTAGCCCTTCCAGTTGGCAAAGACGCCCAGTAGAAAGCTCCTTTGGTGTAGGTTGATAGTGGTTTTAGCGCAAAAAGTTTGCTATACTTAAGGGGTGATCACGCGCGAGTATTTTTTAAGGTCATAAGAAAGGAAAGGGCTACGTATTTCATTCCCTCCCTAAGGGGAAGGGCGGGCTGCTCTTCAACCTCAATCATGGATTCCCAGCATACATACATACATTACGTACATATGCATGGTGGGATTAAGGATGTGTGTGGTCAGGATAAGATCGGAAGGAACGGAGTTAGAGTTCTGAGGGGGAAAATGCTACCCCAGCATTCACCTAAGTAGCCGCACATGGTGTGCATATACGCAGTGACTATGCCGCTACATGTGTATGAGGAAAACCCCTGAAAAAACCTCATACAATGTAGAGGGTAACGGGAATCGAACCTATTACCTCCCGAATGCTAAGCAGGTCGTGTCACCACTACGCTACCGGCTCTGTGTAAGGTGATAAGGACGATCTGTGCTGGTTTTTATTTGTAAATAATTAGTATCGCAGTTCATATTACTTGACTGCAAAAACTCATTTTGTGGATGACGTATTTAAACGTTTACAAATGAAAGGATATATTGAAAGTTGGAATTACTAGTGAGTTTTCCTTAAAAAAAGATCTTTTAAGTTTTGATCAGATTTGAGATAGACAAGAATCATCGAACTAAGGTATTGTGTATTATCGCATGATCCAAAAAGGCACCTAAAGTACACATTTATGTAACAAATTAAAGGTGTGGTTAAACATCTATGAATTAAGTTAAACAGTACTGACATTAGTGTTATTGATTTAAGTATATCCGATTGTTAACATCACTAAATCGACTGGGTAGAAACATTTAAAAATTTTAATGTTCAGGTGCAAGTTAATATATGCTGCATTTATTTTGAAGGGAATATAGCAAATCAAACTGCCCAACTCTTATATACGGGTAAGGCGTAAACAAACTCGGATATTTAAATTAGCCAGTAGTGCGGCAGTTAAATTACATGAACATTTGTGGCAATTTGTCACTGACAAGTGTGGATACATATTAAGAATTAATTACAACGAACCAACCCAGTGTACATTTTATGTGGAATAAAGGACTGCGGAATTTATTTATGTAAGACTTTTGAATGATAGGAGTTTGATTATATGTCGAGGTGTCATTTATTTTTTTTTACTTATAGTATTCCCGAACAGGCTAAGATTTGCCTAACGTGCTAAAGCACTCAGGAACACTGGGAGGGTTTAGGGATATTGTAAGGATGCGAGAAATGTTTATGAGTCACAGTTTGGGGGAAAACAGGAACTGGGTAGTGCATTCCACAATTTGGTCGCCGTGTGGAAAAACGTGGATTGAGCCCGTTTAGTGTGAGACGATGGAATTTTGAGTACGTAATTATGGTGTGGATGGGCAAACCGAGTGTTCCTAGCGATGATGGCCTGCGAAGGTGTTAAGGTGTGTATTTCGGAGGTACACTTGCCATGATAATAGCGATAGAACAAGAAAAGAACCGAAACTATTCTTCTACGCTCAAGAGGTTGTAGATCAGAAGTCAGAGACGGGAGATTATAAGCCCTATAGCACTTTTTTGGATGCGGTTTACCATATCAAGGGCATATTGGGGGGCACGCGCACGTACACGCACACGCACACGTACACGCACACGCACGCGCACAAGTACACGCACGAGCACACGCACACACACGCACACGCACACACACGCACACGCACACACATACGCACACGCACACGCACACATACACCCACACACACACACAACACACAACACACACACACACACACACACACACACACACACACACACACACACACACACACACATAGACGTACAGACGTACAGACGTCCAGGCGTACAGATGTACAGATGTACAGACGTACAGACGTACATCCGTACATACGTACATACGTACATACGTACATACATACATACGTACATACGTACACACGTACATACATACATACATACATACGTATATACGTACATACACGTACATACGACATACGTACATACGTACTACGTACATGTACATACGTACATACGTACATACGTCATACGTACATACGTACATACGCACATAAGTAGATACGCTACATACGTACAATACGTACATACGTACATAGTACATGACGTACATACGTCACATCGTACATACGTACATACGTAATACGATACATACGTACATACGTACATACGCAACATACGCTACATACGCACATACGTAATGCTACATACGTACATACGTACATACTGTACATACGTACATACGTACATACGTACATACGTACATACGTACATACGTACATACGCAGTACGACATACGTACATACGCTACATCACGATACGTACATACGTACATACGTACATACACGTAGCATACGTACATACGTATACGTACATACGTACACTACGTACTATGCAACGACATACGTACATACGACTACATGACGCACATAACGTACATACGTACATACGTACATACGTACTACGTCATCGACATCGTACATACGATCTACATCTACGTACATACGTACATACGTACATACGTAGCATACGACATAGCACGACATACGTACATACGTACATACGTACATACGTACATACGACATAGAATACGTACGATACGTACTACGCATACGACATAGCATACTCGTACATACGTCATGCATACGCTTACGATACGATACGTCTACGCTACGACACTACCGCATCGTACACGTCACATACGTACATACGTACATACGTACATACGTACATACGCATACGTACATACGCATCGTACACGTACGTACGCATACGCACGTACATACGTACAGATACGTACATACGTACATACGTACATACGTACACTACGACATACGCACATACGATGCACGTATACGTACATACGTCTATACGTACATACGTACATACGTCATACGACATACGTACATACGTACATGATCGACATACGTACGCATACGTACATCGTACATACGCATACGTACATACGTACATACGTACATACGTACGCTACGCATACGCTAGACATACGCTACATACGTACATACGCTACATACGTACATACGTACATACGACATACGCACATACGCATCGTACATACGTACATACGTACATCGTACATACGTACATACGTACATACGTACATACGTACTACGCATGACATACGTACATACGACTACGTACATACGTACATACGTACATACGCCGCATACGCACAGTACGACATACGTACATACGTACATACGTACATACGCTACATACGTACATACGTACACGTACGTACATACGACATACGTACATACGTACATACGTACATCGTACTACGCATCGATACGCATACGTACGTACATAACGTACATACGTACATACGCACTCACATACGTACACGCATACGTACATACGACATACGTAACATACGTACTACGTAGCGCCATACGACATACGTACATACGTACATACGTACATACGCTACTACGTACATACGTACATACGTACATACGTACATACGACACATACGACACGACATACGTACATACGTACATACGCATACGTACATACGTACATACGCATACTATACGTACATAGCACATACGACATACGACATGCACCACATACGTACATACGTACATACGACATCGTATCGACATGCAACATACGTACATACGTACATACGCTACGCATACGTACATACGACATACGTACATACGTACATACGCATGACATACGTACATACGTACATACGTACATACGTACATACGTACAATACGACATACGTACATACGACATACGTACATACGTACATCGTACATACGACATACGTACATACGTACATATACATACCAGTACATCGACATACGCAACTACATACGTCATGCAGTTACGTACATACGTACATCACTACGTACATACGTACATACGTACATACGTACATACGTACATACGTACATGACTACGTACATACGTACATACGCATACTACTACTCGTACATACGTACATACGTACATACGTACATACGTACATACGTACATACGTACATACGTACATACGTACATACGTACATACGTACATACGTACATACGTACATACGTGCAATGAACGTTCGTAGTGGACCTCCTTGACATTCTAAATAGTAGCCTATGCGATTACGACATTTTTGAACCGTATTTTGTAAAAAAATGGGATTCAACTCATTACATGCAGTAAGTATACGATTTTTTAAATTGTCGGTATTCTGTATGGGAGCTTCATTATTAATTTTAATATTCAAATAACCCCAGAGAAAGAAATCATTTGACTACAGATCTGGCGATCGCGTTTGCCAAGTTAAATGGTTAAAGCTCCCTATCCACTAGTCGTTATTATTGTGTGCCCGTTATATGCTGTAAATTAAGATTCGGTCGTGACCAACATCTGTTTTAGTAAAAAATGTAATGTATCAGGAAGACGGATAATGGAAATAAGTACATACCGATAGTTTTGTGAGTTTACTGTCCCATTTAAGGAGTACAAAGCTTCATCTGTGAAGACTATTTTTATTCTTAAATTATTAAATAATTATTCACAAAAATCCCTGGGTTTAATTTTGTCGGCATCGTACAGTTGTTGGTGATTGAGTGTACTAGAGTGTAAACAAAAAAAATTCCATAGAAATTTTAGAACAAAGTCTTAATAACTTTTAATCGTTAATTCTAGACACATACATTACTCATAGTATTTAATAGAAAATGAAAAGTTATTTCACATAAATAAAAATTATACAGGGTGGTCCATTTAAGTTAAGTGGGTGCTTGATGTTTGGAAAATATAAAATAAGAATCCTTTTCCTAAACACCCTGTACTAAATATCGAAACCCTACACAGTGCAAGTGGAAGTCTTAAAGGTCAGAATAAATCGATATAAATTTGTGTTTCTCAAAGTAAGAGGTTTCCGTGAGTTTAGTTCTTATTTAAATTGAAGATTTTTCTTAAAATCACAATTTTCTCAAAAATGGTAAGCGATAGGTATAGGGAATGTTGAATAAAGTTGACTTAATTTTTAACGCATAATCTAAAAATGAAATAAAATACAGGGCGTTGTATTTTAAAAACCTAACTTTGATATATTACAATTTTCTGAACCACCCTGTATAATTGAAAATAATTTAAAACAATAGTCCTTATTAATTTATATATGTCACCAAACATTAAGCTGATATCCCGTACCATTTAGGCACAAGATACCGGAGAATAGTCGTGAGTCACCCTGTATAGCGAAGTTAGTTAATTTACTTGACGTGACAGGGTTTTCGTTCACTGGAAAGGTTCGTTTATAAAGAAAGGATTGAAGATTCCATCTGTTTATATTCCCAGTCAATTAAAGGGACGAGGGTTGTTACACTCCCGTGCCCTGTAGCTGTGACGGAAAGAATGGATCGTTAGGAAATTTGTTAGTTGTGAACTTGGAATTAACAAAATTGTGTTTTTTATTTTTTCTTTTTTTGGTGCCTATGTATGCTTGAAATGGGTGAACATGATTAAGAAATTCTGCTCACAGAAGCATTTTGTCGCTAGTTTAATTCTTGTTTATTTTATGTTTATCATTTTTGTAATTTTTTGTTGAAAGTAGATTTTAAAATTTAGGTTACTAGAACGATTTGGGTTAATCAGAATTAAGACCTTTGATTAATTTGAATTTGAGATGGATTAGTTTGATCTTGCAAGAAAAATAAACAAGTGAAATTAGAAACTTTAATTGATGATACTCGTACATGCAAATACATCTGTGAACTTTAGATTTACTTATAATATAGGTGTGTTAATATAATTTACGCGTAATGTTTTGAAACAGGTTATGATTTTGTATGGTTTTCATCCAACTCACAGTTATAAAATTATTTAACGATTTCGCATTCAGTAACCGAAATTTTTTATGAGATTTTTCTTTTGTTTTGTTTATAGATTTCGCAATTACACGGCCTTTTCAGTGAGGCGCTTTTTGTTTTGTTGTTTTCGATTCGAGAGATAGCATTATACGTTGTGTATTTTTTTATGTTTTACGTTATTGATATCGTACGTGTATTGCAAATGTTGAACATTAAGGTTTGTGAATATAAAGTTTTTTTAATAAGTGTAACGTTAATAAAAGGAATAAATAGTAAATTAAGTATAATGTCGTCAACAACTGGTCTCGCCGTACGCTTACGTTATCGTACTATTGCATGCGATTGTATTAAAACGTTTTTTAGATAGCTCAAGTCCAGGAATACTTAGCTGATTGATCTGATGGAACGTTACGAAAGGTAAGCAAGTTTTTGAATTTTGCTGTGGAGTACTACCGTTTATTTGTGTGCTAATTACAACAATATTTTCTATTCAGACGAACGGGCGCCCTTCCCTATCTCAAGTTATGACACCCTATTCACGTCCTTCCATTGTGCTAGCGGCAATCACCTTTTATCTGTTATGCATACTCTACCGCCATTTTCACCCGCAACAAGCTCCCATTTATTTACATTCTAAATGTAAACCCTTTCTACTAATAAACCTAATGGTTTCTCAATAGAGTTTAACAAACATACTATGCATTAATCCACATATTTATTCAAATTGAATCTACACTCTCTATTAGATTAAAGAGGAGATTAAATGTTGATTCCCACGTTCCATATTAATTGTAAATATGGATATCATTGAATTATTATAATTAAGTTGGTTCAGTGAAGAAAACCTGGTAATTAGTTAAAGTCTGTAGAAGCTGACCGAAAGTACCTCAACAAATAGCTAGAAAACAGACAGCCTTGTCAGATGGTTGTCATAAGGCCGTGTTGTAAGATTATTTTGTACGAATCGTGTATATGCAGTATATTGGTAACGTATGGAACGTACGAAATAACAATTCTTTTCGTGTATGTTGAATGTAAATTTGTGTAAATGGTACGCCACTGGAGTTTGATGAAGCATTAATTATCACATGAGAGAATATTTGAATGTTGTGGAAAGATTTTTATGTTGGAATCATTAAATTTGCTTGAGAAATAATGTTTTGGGATAATTTTTACTGAGACAGCACTGGTAAGACTACTAGTTTGCCGCTGGTCTTTTGCTACTGTATATAAAAGAATTTAGATTAAAGAATTGGTTTAGACGTATGAATGAATAAGTTTATCGTAAATTGATATTGTATTAACGTGCAGCAAGCAATACGTGTGCATATTTTTGTTTGTAGAAATTTTGTAATATTGTGCAATAATGGTAAATTTAATGCATGTTCAAGAATGAAGTTGTTAGAATGTAAGGTAAGCGCCTAAATTACGCGGAAATAGGGATCGCCCACATGTGAAATATAAAAAGTTAAGCTATGGTCTGAATAATGTGCAGAGTGAATGTAACTGCAATTAATGGTGTTTTCGGAGTGTTTTGAGTGAATTTAAAAGTAAGTTCAAGATGGCTTCATTTATTTCGCATCGTTTGCGTCTTGTTTCACTTTCCAGATTCCACTCGACAAAGAAACGCGCTAAATACACGATTGTTATAAATGGATGATAGTTTTGGCGTGAGAATGTTCGATAGAGGGTGTATAAGCGAAAGCCCAATTGAAGGGATAATAAGTTCAGATAATTCGATCAGAGCTTAAGAAAAGATAGCGCGCGCGGCGTTTTTGAGAGGTATTGGTCAGTGTTGCAATTTTTTTTTGTGAAATTGTAGTTCAATAGCGTATACATAAACGACTGAAATAACCCGTATAAAGTGGATAAATCATCTAGACATTCATAAATAAATAATTTAAGTGGGAATGGAAAGAGATAATAGTATTTTCCTTTCAAGAAATAAAAAGTGCGAAAACAGATTTAACAATAAGACAGAAAAATATTCAGCTAAGTGTTCAGTAATCGCGTGATCCAATAATGACAAGAAAGCCTGAAGTAACCCTTTAAGTAACCGAACTAAAAGTCTGTAAATTTAGTTAAGATATTGGTGATCACCTTTGACATTGAATGAAGTACATGTGTACAATCGTTAGTAAAATAAAGTCGATTGTATAAAGACAAATAATGTTTTTAATGTTTATGTCGGAACAGTTATTGTGTTAAACGTCTACTTTGAAGGGTAAACCATAAAGTAAAGCAAAGAGCCCATGTGAAATACTCGAGTGAACGACAGACAACTGCGGTCGCGAGTATGTTTGCAAATTTAAGAAGGATTACTGAAGCAGACTATATGAACTTCACTATATCACGTATAAAGGAGTAACTAACGTATCTGTCAGAACTAATTTTAGGTTCTATTTAACAGATACAGTACGATTATCTTTTAGTTTCAGTTTTTTGCTTGTCGAGTTAATAATTTCTCATTAAAATAAAAAGGGCAATAGAACTTTATCTATTTTAATGTGTTTAGTATACAAGATCTTAGGGAATTTTTAATACAGGAATTGGTGTTTTGGTGCTTTTAGAAGCAGTGTTTGTACATATTTACAATTGCAAATTGGTCAATATATGCCCATTATTTAAATTACTTTTGTTGTTTATTAAATCAGCTGAGATAAAATTTTAGCATTAACCTATGTAAATTTACCTAACGTATTACATCTTTTGATAATTGTCATTAATCTTTGAATATTTTTGAGTTTAATGATCGGTTTGAAATTGCGTAATGAGCCAGATCAATTAAAAAATTTTATTTTAACTATTTTGGATTGTTTTTCAGTCAATCAAATACATAACACTACAAACAGAATATTTTTATCACGTATAAATTACAGATTTGAAGTATTAAAATTTAAACCTATTGATGAATGTTTAAATTCAATTTTTAAAGAGAAAGTATTCATAAAATATATAGAAGGTTATTTATGATGAAAGCTCTGACCATTTTATTTCAAAGTTTTCAGCAACAAACCGATGTTTTGTTGATATAACAATTATTAAACCGACTTTTTATTTTGATTGTTTTCTAAATTGGGAATATTATTTAATTCAGAGTTTTATAACAGTTAGAGATATAAATTTATATGTATACGAGGGATACTTAGAAACTATTCAAATTCATGACTTGGAGTTTTCATATGTACGGAGTGTGTTCAGTAAGTTTACGACGACCAGTGTATTTCAAAATTTTCTGAAGCTTTTGGATAAGATTGTGGTGGCGCCTATAGACAGTTTTTCCTGGACTGAGCATTGTGAGTTTTAGATTTATGGTATGTGTAAGGCGTTTGAAAGTACTTTTCAATTATTTTACTCCTTATATCGACCCCGCCCATTTCCACGCTAGCTGGCTTGGCAACCCGCTTACTTCGGTAAGCCTGCACTACGCTTCGTGCGGTTTGGAAGTGTAACAATGTGATAATTTAATGCTCTACGGGTGCTTCAAGAATTGGAAAGCGCAAAAATGGACATAATCCTCAAATAAAAATACGGTTTTGTTGACAGTTTATGAAAATCCATCATCACCAACTTGACAAATTGAAAATACTACTGGTGTGCCAAGATCTACAGTCCATTCAATTTTAAAGGAATACCGATATCACCCATATGAATGCCGACTTACACAAGCCGTTCATCCAGGTGATATGGAATGGAGAAAGCACCGTCTGCGAATGGTTTATTCGGCAGTGTGAAATTAATGAAAATTTAGCCCATCAAATTTTATAGATGGATGAAAGTTATTTTTTGTAATAATCCAAAGAACACGTATTACTGTTCAACTCAAAGTCCACGTTTAATATGGGAAGCAAGACACCAAATGCGTTATGGAAAATAGACTATTCGGTCTAATAATGTATGAAGGCATTTTAACGGCTGAAAGATATCTTCAGCTTTTATATCATTATGTTGAAGTTTTTTAAATGGTATACCATTAGCTGAACGACAGGTGTGTTGAATCCAGCAGGACGGAGCACCATCTCACAATGCGTGGGTTGTTCGGGAACATCCGAATCGACAATTCGACAACCAGTAGATTGGAACACACGGCCCAGTTGCACGGCCGTCAAGATCTCCATTCAATGATGTCGAAGGTCTAAGACGAGTAGTTATATACACATTTTGAGCGATTTTTCCACAAATGTTACAAAATGCTCTAATTTTAACTGTTACAAGTCGTTATTTTTGTTTGCAACAAAATGGTTAATTATTTGAACATATTTTGTAGATATTTGTACTCAAGTTTGATCTTTCTCAAAATTATTTATTTCTGTATTAAATTGGATGAAAAATGTTATCAGAATTAAATACTAAACCTGCTACGATCTATAAGAAAAAACAAAGTTGATGTTATTTTCAAGAAAACTTGAAGATCTACAATTCACTTACTCTTGAAAAAAATTCTGTTATTAGCTGAACAATTAAATAAAAACCAAAATCGAAAATTTAAATTTTTTGTTAACATCAAGTAAGCCTTGGCAACTATACCTAATGTTTTTGACCTATTAAATTAGGACCAGAATAAGGTAAGTACTTTTGACCAAAGCTGTAACTCACAAAGTTAAAAAAATATCAATTCTGGTTTACTGGCCCAGGCAACTACTATAGAAAAAATAGGGTATGTACCTGTTGATAACATCCAAAGAAACATATTTAATTCTAATGATAACGAAAAATAAAGATTTTTGTGTTTACCCGTAATACTCAAACCGTTATCCAACTACTGTTGAAATACAAAACCACATTCAGAAAGTTTAAATATACGTTCCCCTTCCGTAACTTTGATTCAAATCAATTTAGGGTTTTGTTTCGGCTCGAACTCAGTCAATAACCGTGGCCAAACCGGCCTGGTCCAGCCACCAGAATCCACATACTCGTTCCAGACGCTGTCCAAAGATGTCTTCCCACCTAAGAACTCGTTTGTTATTTATATATTTTGTTTATGTTTTATTTTGTTGGACATAAAGATATGTTTTGTTTAGTATATAAGTGCAGCTATGTTCGTTATAATGTAGTTTTGTTGGACATTATTACGTTTTCCTGTTGTATTAAGTTACCCGTTATGCTACAAATATTGTTTATTTACATATCGAATAAGAATATACATATATACTATATATATATATATATATATATATATATATATATATATAGGTTGTGTGTGTGTGTGTGTGTGCTGTGGTGTGGTGTCGTGCGTGCGGTGCGTGTGCGTGCGCTGTGCGTGTGCGTGTGCGTGTGCGTGTGCGTGTGCGTGTGCGGTGCGTGTGCGTGTGCGGTGCGTGTGCGTGTGCGTGCGTGCGTGTGCGTGTGCGGTGCGTGTGCGTGTGCGTGCGTGTGCGTGCGTGCGTGCGCGTGGCGTGCGCGTGCGCTGTGGTGCGCGGCGCGTGCGCGTCGCTGCGTGCGCGTGCGTGCGCGTGCGTGTGCGATGTGCGAGTGCGAGTGCATGCGTGATCGCACACGTGTGAGACAGTATTTTCAACCCTTTCTTTTCGAAGGCCCTGTTTCAACCCTAATTATTTTTTACACACCCACGTGTAGGACGTGTTTTTTCGCCCCTATTTTATGACAGCTCACGTATAGGGCACGCATTTTCTACCCTATGGTTTCTTTTCGAGGGTCAACCCTAATTAGATTTTTTTTTTGCACATGCTTACGTGGGGGGCTGGCCTTGGTGCTGGGGCTGGACCTGGAGCTGGACTTGGACTTGGACTTGGGGTTGGTCTTAGGGTTATTTTTGATGGTCATCTAATTAAGGTACTTTTGGCTATATTAAGAGCAGTGCCCCTGTAGGTTAGGGAAATGCACACGCACACAATGTTGGAAATTGCATAATTTGCATTATTAAAATTATCGATCCTATTGTTTTAAAATAGTCAAATGCTATTGAATGATCTTTTTACCTATACGAGAAAACGTATTTCTAATAAGGAGGTTTGTGTGTGTGTGTGTTGTGTGTGTGTGTGTGTGTGTGTGTGTATGTGAGAAAGAGAGTGGGGGAGGAAGAAACAAGATAGAGCAAGAGAGAGGTGTGCATTATCAGCTTCTATTATAGAAAATGTTCATTAGATGGCGCTAAAATCAATTTTTACCCAAAGGGGACAGGGCGCAGACCCTGATACAAGTCTTGCCTTACAAGAAACTCCTTATTAGAATACAATTTTGTATGATGGGACGAAGGCGTACAGCTGTAAGATTAAGTTAGAACCCTCATACAATTGCACCAAGGGGGCCACGATAAGGGCTAAGCTCTACACTTGTCTTATAAGGTTAGGTTCCTACACCATCTCCGGTCAGGGGGGCGAAGGCCTGAGAACAAGTTGCGAAGCCCTACACGTGTCTTACAAGAACCTCCTTATTAGAAATACAACGTTTTCTCGTATAGGTAAAAAGATAGGATCGATAATTTTAATAATAATATATTATTAATTATGCAATTTCCAAAATTGTACGCGTTTGCATTTGCCTAACTTCCAGGGGCACTGCTCTTAATATAGCCAAAAGGACCTTAATTAGATGACCATCAAAAATAACCGTAAGACCAACCCCAAGTCCAAGTCCAAGTCCAGCTCCAGGTCCAGCCCCAGCACCAAGACCAGCCCCCCACGTGAGCATTTGCAAAAAATGCTCTAATTAGGGTTGACCCTCGAAAAGAAACCATAGGGTAGGAAATACGTGAGCTGTCATAAAATAGGGGTAAAAAACACGTCCTACACGTGGGTGTGTAAAAATTAATTAGGGTTGAAAAAGAGCCTTCAAAAAGAAAGGGTCGAAAATACGGTCTCACACGTAAGCGGGTAAAAAGATAGGGTTGAAAAAGTCCTCCGAAAAGAAACCATAAAAAATAAGGGTGAAAAATACGGTCTCCCACGTGGGCGGTCTTGTGACGTCAAAATCAAAGATGGCGTCTAGTGTCTCCCTAGTACAAAAGTAATTAAGACATCAATAGAGTTTTCTTGCGGATTTTTCACTGACATTGTTGTGCTCCTCACGCATAATATATAATTCTTAAGAAAAAAATAAATCTTAACACTAAATCGATCCATATCAAAAGTAAAACTAGTTTTAGCATGTCTCTTTGTTCAACCACAAAATTTGGTTACTAGTTTACAAACGTTTGTTACAAGAAAATATTCTTTTTACCACTGTGGAGAAGTGACATCATCCGGAACTTAATAACCGATTGGAAAGAAAAAAAAAAGCTAGAAATAGTTCTAAATTGAAAGGTTAATATCATTCGTCACGTTCTACAAAGGAATTAAAATGAAATGTGTTTTTTTATTCAATTCTAATAATTTCTAATAATTTGTATCGTATAAAAAATACCAATGTGTTAGGTTTTCTAGTAACCGATTACCCACGTAATAGTAGACAAGGGGTTGCTTAGTTTGTCCAGTACGTTCCATTTTAAGGACACATTAGTTTTTACGAGTTTGTTTCCTCAAAACCAACGATAATAATTTTTTTAAATGTCTGGGACCCCTATTTTTTTTCAGGTCGTTTAGTAAATAACCGTAACCCACCGATGATGGCAAATTTGTGTACCACCGGTAGGGCATACAACCCAACTGCGATACACGCTTGTGCTTTTATAGAAACTATACCTTTTTGTATACCACTGGTAAGGCACATAAGTGTTCTTTGCAAAAACATGAGTCACCAGTTTGGGTCTTTACGTATTTGTTTGTTACTAGTTCCTTTGTGGTAAGTGTTTACATGTTTGTATGTTTTGTATGTAGGCGCATGTGTTGGAATGTGCGGTTGTACTAGGTGCTGATGCACTTGTTGCATGTTAAACAGCCAGTTTAGTTTCCTTGATTTTGAACGTTTGAGTAGTCCTTTGTTGCATATTTTAGCTTCTTTAATATATGTTCTTGTTTGTTTCTTACCAGTTTGGTGTCTTTGTAGACAAGATTGTTTGTTTTGCGGGTGGATGTGTTTACGTGTATGTATGTTCACGAGTTTACATATTTCGTGCTTGTACACTTATTTTATTGCTGATTTCTTTGTTTTCACGTTTGAAAATTTATGTACTTGGGCTATTGGGGTTGATTGCTGCTAAACTTTTTTTGTTCGGGGTGTTTGAATGTTTGGTGTAGTTTGTTGGCTACTTGCTTTGTTTTATGGATACGTTCACAACAAAACAAAAATACTAACAACAAAACTGTTGCACACTGTTAATGCTCCATTGTGTCTTTTGATGCTTTATAGATTGCATCAGCACAACCGACCCTCTCCAACAAAACGAAATCCCTCTTTGCAGTGATGGTTGCTTGTCCATATTAAAAGCACTAACGGCAGAAGCTATTCACAGTGTTAGTTCATCGATACCGCAAGTTAGTTTCTTATAAATTATGACAGCATGACCAGCCATCTTGGAGCTTGCAACTTCTTCTTTACCAATGCTAGCGTTTTATCATTATTGGAAGGACTAACCATGAGACTTGTGCACATAGCGGTTCGTTAGTACCACATAGTGCTTTATAGATTGCACCAGCGCCACAGGTCATTTTACAAAGGCACAGAGCTCTTTAAAGTAAGATTGGTGCACATCGTTAGCAGTTCGTTCCTTTCTTTAGTGCGCCGTTTCAAAGTGCTTACTCCCGAAACTTATTAACGACAAGGCTGTTTTAGATAGCTTATGCTTAATGTTTTCTAGTACTTTATGGATTGAATCAAAGCAAAGTCGTTAAAAAAACGACGTCATTTTCCAGTATTCATTCGAAGCACTAGCTACAAAATTGTTAACACTGTTAATGTTCAGAGAGTGCTCCTTAAAGATTTATAGATTTCTCTAACATGAATGCCTTTTTCAATAAACTACACTTTTTTGAAGTGCTGGATTCCTATCAATATTAACACTAACGACAAGATCGTTTCATAGTGTTAGTGTTTAGTGCTTTATGGACTGCATCAACATGACCGTTTTCACGACATCTCATTCACTTACGACGGAACGGAATGATACATTTTAAGTACTTCGTTCAATCCCTTTAATTCCAATATAGATTGAATTTGTTTTGGAGAACATTAAAAGACGTTTGGCAATCCTAAATACCTATCCTTGTTAAAAGCACTATCGGCGAGACAAATGCGCATAAAGCGTTTTAGGTACGTTTTAATGATTTCTAGATTGCATCATGATAGGTTGTTCACTAGATCACCGCACTCCCCTCTTAAAATGCTCACTTTCTGTTTTCTTTCGAATCATTACCGACGTGTTACTAGAGCGTAAATCAGTGTTTTACAAATTGCATCAGAGTGAAAGAAGTTTCCCAGAAATGGGTTGTTCAAACTTCATTAGTGCTTTATGGATTGAAGCAACGCAGTCAAACATTTTGGAAAACCCGACAGCCCTTTTGTCGGCGATCGATCCCTATTCTTGCAGGATTCGCCAATAACAGGACTAATGCACAAAACGTAAAACCCAGAAAACTAGCTCCTCTCAAAAATACTGGCTGGTTATTCTTATTAAAAGGACCGTGTGTCAGCGTACTCTCTTACACATCAATGACTGTCAATCCTTATTGAAACCCTAGTGACAAATGCTATACACATTTTAATACTACGTTTGTGTCTTTCAATTCTATACAGATTAGATCAGGACAATCAACCGTTCTGAGAACACGACAGCACTTTTTGCATTAGTGGCTTCCTATCTTTGTTGAAAGTACTAACAACAGAACTAATCACATAATGCTTGTTTTACATTTGTTCGACAGGTCGTTTTTCGAAAAACATACCGCTTCTTAGAGTTCTGGTTGCTTCTTTGCAGCCAGACTGTACAGTTTCTATAAACGACACAAGGATGGCTTCCTTTCACTGGAAATGCTAATGACGGAACCGATGCGCATTGACAGTACATTGTTAGTAATTTTTAGTGCTTTATGTATTAAATACGATCACCCATTCTGGAAGCGCGACAACCTCATTTGCAGCGCTGATTCTGCACTTTTATTAGAAGCACGAATCATGCAACCGAGAGGCATGACGTTCTATTAATGCTTTATAGATTGCATGTACACCATGAAACCTATATAAATAATTGACACTACGTTAGTTGACCTTTAATGCAAGGCCAATTATTCCGACTGGTTATTTAAAAAAGGCAGCAGCATCTATGACATCATTCTTATTGAAAGTAGTAAATAATAAATGGTTTTTGATGGAGTCTAGATTTCATTAGTGTGACTAACAGATTGCAGAAATTGGCGTCACTACAATCGGTAATTTTCAATAAACATCACCATTTCTTGAAATGGTGGATTACTATTTATTATTTTAGCCACATAGGACGAGACCGGTACACACAGTGCTCCCTTATTGCTTTTTAGTAGATTACAGATTGAATTAAAACGACTGAGCGTTTAAAAAACATCGGCAACCTCCTATCTTCTTATCATCATCAGAACTATTAACGATGGAACCGGTGCACATTTAGTGCTTTAAAAATGGAACCGCACGTTTCGGAATAAATGATTCCCCCATATTGAAGCAATAGCGTCGAGATCGGCAAACATAACGTTTTCTTAGCCCTTTTTAGTGCTTAATAGGTTATTCAATAGAACGACACTTCATTCTAAGGTACAGGCTTTCTATCCGTTAGAGCACTAAAAAGGCAACCCGTTTACATGGCTAAGAGTCTGTTAGTGCTTTATTGATTGCATCTGTACGACCAGATTTTTTCTCAAAAAACCCTCGTTTGCAGTACTGCTACTTTACCTTTATTACAAACAGTACCGACGAGATCATAGCACAAACTACTTGTGTCGTTAGTGCTTTATAGTTTTTCAGAAAATCTTGTTAGCACGACTGGTCGTTTGAACAGAACGATACACATTTTTTTTGCAGTTAGTACTGTCCATAATTGTTAAAAGCACGAACAACAAGGGCAGTACACTTAACTCACACTTTGGTAATTTCTTTATAGTATTGTATGGATTACATTAGCCTCCCTGGTGATTTTTAGTGGTTCATAAATTTAATTAAAGCAACTGATCGTTTCTAAAACGATGACACCCTCCTTAACAGTTATGGCTTGTTATTCTCCTAGAAAGCAGTAACGATAAAACCTGTATTTTTAATATTTAAGTAGTGCCTTTTAACGTTTTATGAGTAGCATAAGCAAAAACAAATGCTTTCGAAGAAACGACACTCCCTTAGAGAAGATCACCTTGTGCCTGTTGGAAGCACTAGGGCGACAACAGTGTACATAATAAGTTCTTAGTTAGCATCTTTTGGTGCTTTACACTTACCTTTTACAGTGATATATTCCTTTTTTAATTAAGACCGGTAAAGTGAACTCTTGTTGGTACCTTCCGGTGCTTTATGGATTGCGTTATCATACCAGCCGTTTCCAAACGAACAACTCACATTAAAATACTTATCTTTTTTTGGGATTTTTTAATGGTGTACTTTAAATTATACAATCTAAACGTTTCGATAACACTTACAGTTATCTTCGTCAGTAGTAATGTTTGTTAAAAATTGTTAAAGATGTAGTAAACAATTTTGTTATCGAAACGTTTAGATTGTATAATTTAAAGTACACCATTAAAAAATCCCAAAAAAAGATAAGTATTTTATTATGAGTGTTAATGGTGAAAGTTTACATTTTCATAACTCACATTAAAGTTCTGGATTCTATACGTGTTTAATGCACTAAAACCCAAATCAGTGCACATTGGAAATGTTTTGTTAATGCCACTTAATGCGTTATATATTGCACCGGCACGACCAGGTTTTTCCAAAAAAAATAGTTGTCCCGTTTACAGCGTTGTTGCGCTAATTGCAAGCGCTAACGACAAGACACGTTTTCGTGAATGCCATTCTAGTGATTTATATATTTTATTGACACGATCGATTATTTAAAAAAGACGAGACTTCCCTTCACACTGATGGCTTTCTATGTTTGTTGAAATCGATTGCGTAAGTTATTCAGTTAGTAACGAAATGGAATTATTGTGATAGATTCCTATCTTTATTCAAAACACTAACTGAAGGGTTACTTTGTTAGTGCCATTTAATGCTCTATAGGTTGCGTCAGCACCACTGACGCTTTCGAGAAAGCATCACCTAGTTAGGATTCTTAACCGTATTTGGAAAAACCATTACGAATCTGGTTCACAACATTAGTCTCTTTTATTACCGTTTAGTGCTTTATCGTAGTAATTTAAAGCATAAAACACCTAAGGCACTGAAGAGCATGAATGATGCGCATAGAATTGCTTAGAATAAGATTGAAGAGCTAGTACTCCAAGACGAGCTTCTTGGAAACAGAAATTTTAAACTTCCAATAGAAATTGAAAGTCATACTGTACAAGGGAAGAAACGGCCGAGAGCACTGATATACAAAGCACTAATAGCGGTAGCGACGTACTATGTTCACCGGTCATCTAATTTGTGTTACCAATAAGGCTACAAAACCAAAGGAAGTGTGGTTGAATTTTTTTGTTTGTTTAAAATAAACGATAGCTTACTGCGCCAATTTAAACTTATTTCTTGTTTTTTTGAAACATCACATTAACAGTTAGGTGGTTTAAGATCATTCCTAAATCCATTACTAAAACTATGTAAAGAAAATTAAGATGGCTTTAATTCAGAAAGGCAGAGATTTGTTAGCCAAATTGAGCTTAGGTTAGATACCTCGTTGGTGTTGTAAAAGTTGCCAAAGGAATTATAATAAAAACATTTCACTTGGTGCTGGTGGTTTTGTCATCATATCTGGAGTTAATATTTCCCTTTTTCCATCCCCATTGCTACTCCAAAACAATGTTGTGCTGATGCATCATCGGTAGGAGGAAGAGATGCAAGATTCACAGCCCTGTTCCTTTACGACATTTTTCAAGAAAATTGTACGTCTCAGCTTACTGAGGCATTTAAATTCGTAAAATACATGAAATGCCATTTTCGGAAATTGATTCTACTGATTGATCCTTCTGCGTACATACTTTTTCTGTATTCTGGATCTCGGCCTTTGCATTCTCAAATGATTTACAAAATGGAAGTTTTCCCCTTAAAATAGGAACATGATGTTGTATCACATCCAGACAGTGCATGCAAAAATAAAACGTTCTTTTTACAAGATAGCACATGATCCAAGTCTTTGGAGGAATAAACTTTTCTCGACTTTTTCCCAGTTGTAGGAAAACAATTTCTCTTTCATCAGGCGCCAAAGCTGTTAATATTACTAGTACGTCGATGCCTTCACATACTATCACTGATATTTTTTCGGTTTCAATAACTGCAGTCTCCACGATGAGAAGATCAGCATTATCCGAATCCTGGACTGCTTTGATGTTTTCCTGGATTTATTTTTGCGATAATAAATGAGTGAACCTCTTTTTGGAATTAATATTGGACAATAGTTTTTCGGATGACATTTTTTAATTCATATTTAATGAGAATTGAACATCCACATTAAGATTTCTATTTACTCTTGTCACCCTCTCAGTTCCCTTGATAAACTCTCAATAAATTGGCATAACTATCAAAACAACTACTGCCTTTGTCGTGAAATAGGTTTTAACGTATAAGGCGTACTTTAGAATATCGTCGAAAATCTCGTAACCCGGTGGAGTAACATACCGCCGTTTATTATAAAAACATTTTTATTCGAGTCAACTTAATAAACAACTGGATTAAATAGTCGTACAGCTTGGATATCGTGGTTTTCCTGAAGATACCGACATTAAAGAGCGATAGCGGATACCACGATAATTCGTAACGGAAAAACGTTTTCAGTTCTTGACCTTTTTTCTCAACATATATTCATTGGAAAAGCATGTATGAATCAACTGGTGGTATATCATCTGCTATTTTGATACTTGATGTTTTGATTGCAAGATCCACAACG
Organism: Vesta saturnalis; assembly: GCA_036346205.1. Classification (NCBI taxonomy): domain Eukaryota; kingdom Metazoa; phylum Arthropoda; class Insecta; order Coleoptera; family Lampyridae; genus Vesta; species Vesta saturnalis. The sequence goes on along the minus strand of JARFJB010002021.1, from coordinate 8,136,348 downwards.
ATGTCTTCTTTACTGCACTTGATTTCATGGAATTTTGAGGCCAGACAATTCTGTTACGGTATTGTTACCAACTTCAAGAACCTTACAAGAGTTTACATCGTCTGAACCAGTTATCGCATTCGCAATCGCTTTCAATTCAGAGTCAAATGGAAAAGGGTTGTGGTTCTTAAAATACTCGCTTGACGTGAATCGGACAGTACAAAAAATTCTTCGATTTTTTCGCATACGTCGTGCGCATATGGTATTCCCAATACAAATTTCAATTGTGTACTATCAGTAATGCCCCTCCAATAAGTCCACCTTCAGTTTTCATGACTCGCATGAAATCTTGTTCTATTCGCATATCAGTGAAGTTACCAGACCAGAACGCATCAATACGACGGATAGTGCAAAATCCATGATTAACAAATTGTTCGTACTCTTCTAATACAGAAATCTGCTTCACCTGTGAGCTTCATTTCATCTTTACGCGTTTCCGTTTGTTCCATAAATAATTTCCATTTTGTGACGATTAGTTTTTTCTTCCTTTTACTTCACTAATAACAAACAATAATTAAATCCGTAAATTAATTAATTACGCACCATTGAATATTGATAAGAGTAAAATTAAAAGAGAGCCGTTAATTGTAAATGGAGATTTTTCTTTATTTGGAGTTTAAAACTTATCAAGTACTATAAATAATTACACCGTTAATATAAATGCAAGTTTTCTTTTTGTTATTCCGAAATCAGAACTTGATCAATAATAATTCAGTTTATATTCAAAGGCACATGTTAAATGGAAATTATATTCAACACCTTTTATATTAATGTTAGAGAACGATAAGAAACCAAAGCATTCGAATGGACTTTAAACTTCGATCAATCTAATTAAGATAGTTTTAAATTAATATATACAAGTAATAATTAACACCATCCTTATAAATTAGTTAATTTATTTAGTGAAAATTGCATTGTTAAATAACAGTTTCGGTATAAATAATTAAAGTTAAATCTCTTCCTGTGAACTGCAACTACAATGCAAAGAATGTATCTAATCTTTTTACTATTTCATAAAATTTTGTATATTTAAACAACGCGAACACCGAGAGATGTGTCAAACAGTAACCAGCCTCTGAAATTGCGTGATTTCGAGTTGATATAAGTGTTCTTAATTACTAATTACACCGTTAGACAGAATAAGTATTTTTTGCTAATGTAAACTGGCCGAATTTTATATCAATCGTTGTGTTGTTTCACAAATAATAGTTTGAGCATGACGAAAGAAATAGTAATTCGATAGTTGATTTAATATCAATTGAAACAAATTGTTACGCTGTCGCCTCATCGTTAAACTAATGGAATTTCCAGCCGTTACCCACTTTTAAACCAAAATGATTATCTTTTGTTCTCACTGTATCAAGTATAGACGAAGCTGCTATTGCGAAATGACATGAGGTTAAGGAATAGGTAGTAAAGATTAATTAATTAATTAATTAATAGAACTCAACTTGGTAAACACTTGCTCTGTAAACGAATATCAAAATTTAGTTAAATCTATTTTGATAAGTAGCAAAGTAATTACTTTGCTACCGAGCACCGTTTTGGTTAAAACGTAACTAGTGAAATTTAAATTAATTGACTGAGTTCATATTTATTAAGAATCATTCATTTTCACCCATCATTGGTAAAGGAATATTGTTTGTCAAGGGGACCTGTGACCTTTGTCAACCACTGTATCCGCCGCCCGTCCGTATTAATTGAGTTTTAGGTACATCTTCTATCATAACCACCAAACGCTGAATTTTATCCTCCACTGGGAAGCCCGACGCAGCCATTTGGGTAGCCGTAGACGTTCAGAAGTGGACCCAAAGACCGCCTGAACGATAGCTTATCTTTGGGTGGTGCCCGAATCTGTTTTCTAACCCCTGGAGCGAACGACCGCTGTCCGCAACCGTCCAGGAGCATTACATAATAGCAACTACCGTAACTTTTTTTCCAAACGAGTCTTAATTTTGTGTTGGACTTCATTAAGAGCAAGACTCACTTGCCACCGCCGAAGATCCAATACAATTTCTAACAAAATTATTTTAACTAATGACAGTAATACTAACGTGTGTCCACGAACAGCTCTGACATATGCGTGACCTATAAACATTTTCTTTACTGAGTGCGGAGCGCAACAAACAGAAAGCACCTTATCAATCCTACTTCCAGCCATGACATATCCTATACATCCCAGAAAAGACATGAACAAGTGAAATCCGCCAAGTCTGACAACCACGTCTGCTAAAGATACATCGTTGCAAGTCTTGACTACTTCAAATGCTTTTTGAAACAATGGCTGGTCAAGGGTTACTAAATATTTTGGTACGTCCGATTATTTGGCTAAATCTGTTTGCATATTTCAAAACTGAAAAAAATGTGTTGCTATCTGAAGGTAGATTATTAACAAATGGAAGACATAGTATCTTACTTTTATAAAAAAGCAATTCTTTTGTAAGCTTCGACGTAAGTCGATTCCATCCAGACATAACTTTGGATCTTGTTGATAAGGTCTTAGTATTAAACCATAAAATATCTATGTTTGATAAATTAAACTCATCGAATGTCTGTTTTTTTAACTAATATATTATATCCAACAAGGTTAGCTTTTTCGTAATAATACAACGGTACTTCATGTAAAGGACCATTGGTGATGAATGCTTAATTCCTCTTATTGGTTGTGAATTTTCGAAACAATTATCTGGAGTAACACCCTGAATTCCTGCCATACTATGCATTGTATTCTTACCATCAATGTTGTTCATATTAAAATCTGCCTTATCGAAAATAAACTGACTGAAGTGTCCTTATTTGACTGAAGGGGGCCTATTCATCTATACTCTATTTTGGAATTTAATCGCTTCGCCGTATGATGCATAAGCTCCAATATGATGCAACATGTCTATTATATACCTAGATTAAAATTTTTCGGTACAACATCCAAATATATTTCTTATGAAGTCTTTTTTTACCATAACATTTTTCAAACAATGGCGCAATGATTCAGGAATCAAACATGGCATCAATAGCTGGATAAATTCAGTGTCATAATTCATCACATATGTCGTTTCTTAATATTGCTGTAGCAGATCTTAAAATTTCTGCTCGTCTTTCTTGGACACTTTGGCCTTGAGTTTTCCAAGATTCTGGCATTAAATTATACTCGCCATCTGCCAATAACACGTTTGTCATACCACCGTGCTTAGAAACAAATCTAACTAATGTGGGTCTATATTTTTTTTATGAATCTATATTTCGTTGAACCGTGATGCGGTGGATCTTCACCTGTCATCATTAGTTCTTGCAAAGTAAACTGTGATTCGTTAGATTCATCAATATAATGATATACTTCCTGCATTTTTAAATATGTTTCTTTATCTTACGTTCATCCACGAAGACTTTGCGTTGGTCCTATTTTATAAATATACTTTATTTTACTTAAATAACAATTCAAGTGATATTTTAGAACGCACGCATACACGCACACACGCACACACGCACACACGCACACACGCACACACGCACTCAAGCACACACGCACCCACGCACACACGCACACACATACACACGCACACACACCCGCATACGCACACGCACACGCACATGTACACGCTCGGGCACACGCCCGCGCACCCGCACACGCACACGCACACCCACCAGCACACGCATACGCACACGCACACGCACACGCACACGCACACGCAAACGCACACGCACACACACACACACGCACACGCACGCACACACGCACGCGCACGCACGCATCTCACACTCACACACTCACATACGCACACACGCACACAGGCACACACGCACAAACGCACACACACATGCACACACGCACACACCCACACACGGACACACGCACACACGCACATACGTACACACGCACACGCCCACGCACACGCATGGGCTCACGGACACGCACACGCACACGCACACTCGCGCACACGCACACAGGCGCACACACACTCGCGCACACGCACACACGCACACACGAACACACGCACACACGCAAACACGCACACACGCACACACGCACACACGCACACACGCACACACGCACATACGCACACACGCACATACGCACACACGCACACACGCACACACGCACACACGCACACACGCAACAACATACACACGCACACACACCCGCATACGCCCGCGCACCCGCACACGCACGCGCACACTCGCGCGCACGCACACAGGCGCACACACACTCGCGCACACGCACACACGCACACACGAACACACGCACACACGCAAACACGCACACACGCACACACGCACACACGCACACACGCACACACGCACACACGCACATACGCACACACGCACACACGCACACGCACACACGCACACACGCACACACGCAACAACATACACACGCACACACACCCGCATACGCACAAGCACACGTACATGTACACGTAAGCGCACACGCCCGCGCACCCGCACACGCACACGCACACCCACCAGCACACGCATACACACACGCACACGCACACGCACACGCAAACGCACACGCACACACACGCACACACACCCACACACGCACACACGCACGCGCACGCACGCATCTCACACACACACACTCACATACGTACACACGCACACCGCACACATGCACACACGCACACACCCACACACTTACACACGCACCCACGCATCCAACGCACACACATTCACACGCACACACGCACACACGCACACACGCATACACGTACACACGCACACACCCACACACGCACACACGCACACACGCACACAGGCACACACACTCGCGCACACGCACACACGCACACACGAACAGACGCACACATGCAAACACGCACAAACGCACACACGCACACACGCATACGCACACACGCACGCACCCACACACGCACACACGCACACACGCACATACGTACACACGCACACGTCCACGCACACGCATGGGCACACGGACATGCACACGCACACGCACATGAACACTTGCGCACACGCACACAGGCACACACACTCGCGCACACGCACACACGCACACACGAACACACGCACACACGCAAACACGCACAAACGCACACACGCACATACGCGCACACGCACACACCCGCAGACGCACACGCACATGCGCACGCGCACTCGCACACGCATGCGCACGCACGCACACATTGACATACACACACACGCACACATGCATACACGTACACACGCACACACGCACACCCCCACACACGCACACACACACCCACGCACGCCCACGCGCACGCGGACGCGCACACGGACACACACACATGGACACACGCACACACGCACACAATTTAATAAAAAATTAATAAGTATGACCAGTTCGTTCAATTATGATAAAATAATTACTATAAATTAAGAAATAATTTAGCCTTTTATGTCAAAAATACAATAATAGGTTCAGACAAAACATTCAAATAAAAAATATCGCACCTTGCTTTTCACCTCCTGTTAATTTTAAAACAAGATGATCAAAAAAACAGAAATACTTAAAACTTAAATTTTTATGATTAAACAAAGTTATTGTATGTTCAGTTAATTTTCTCTTAAAATTTCACAGATTTTATTAACTTAATATCTAATTTAATTTAATAATATTTTGAAAAGACAAGATACACATAGCACAAGAATATTCCTATGTAGCAATGTAGCTGTTGCATAAGGATCTCTATGGTTGTATAGTATAATAGAGGAGTTATGATACCGCGCCATCTAAACGGGGCGTCACTGTACGCTGAAATTCGCTCCCGTTCAAATAACATTATTTTTTACCTGAGATGCGTAGTATATTTTTAAATTAAGTCAAATAATATGTGTTACCTTTCTTTTTAGACCAGGTACATTAAAAAATTTAAAAAAACGAATTAAAAAAACTTTTTGCATTCATTTTAATTTTCTATGCAATTGTTTAACTATTAAATGACTCCATACAATAGTTATGTTACATCAATGTAAAAAAAATTTAAGCTATTTAGAAAATTTTTTTTTAGGAAAAAATAAAAAATTAGCCAAAATTTGGCTAAAGGAAAATTTTGCAATTTCTTCCATATTGATATTCTCGAAAACTATGGTACATTCAAGAATACTTTTTTTAGGGAATTAGGCAAGCTATCTTTTTTATAAATAATTTTTCCATATCTTTGACTGTTCACGAGTTATTGGCGAAATAAGGCCAAAGGGGTGGTTTTAGGGGGGGGGGCATCACCCCCAGAAGTGTTTTTGCGGTTTTATGATGTATCACCCCTCCACTAATAGTTACTGAAGAAAAATCTCAGACAATATTTTTTGTGATGTAACTTTCTAAAATTAATGGACTACAACTGCAGAAAGAGACAATAAATATTACAAATATAAGAAAAGATGGTTACGTTTAGATGAAAAGGATTTTAGATTTTATAAATTGAAAAGATGTTATTTTTACGAATTTGTATTCAGTAACCACTTAATCTTTTATTACTTACATTAATCTAATATTTGTTCTGTCATAAAAGCGACTGTAGCTTTCGCTTTGATTGTTCATTCGTGAAAATGAATGCGAATGAAATTATATTTACCTTGATAGGGTCGATTATCTTTTTACTATACAAAAATTTTGTTAAAAGTTCTATAGGTTAGCCTTTAAGCTGAATTATAAGGAACTCCGTTTTGTTAGATTAATGGTCCGTCCTTCCATCTCCTAATAAAATTATTTACCGAATAATATCCTTGGAAACCATCGTTCAGAAAATCGTATCCCTTGGAATTTATCTTACGAATAAATTTATTAAGAAATGGAGAGACTGACCCTTTTGTGTATGTTTACAAAAAAAAATTTGTTTACACACTCCAATCGTCAGGAATTTTGAGAGATATCGTTTTGAATGGAATAATCGTATCACGTAAGGAAGCTAACTGTAATTCAGCAACTCAGTTGTTTCCTTTACATACAATTGCTTAAACTTGATATCAAGGTTAGTTGGTGTAGCCATTTTTCTTGCTTGCTGTGTAACATTCAAAGTATAATTAACAATTTTTGCCATTGTTTGGTTCTTTATATTATGAAATTAGTCACTGCAAGTTTTCGAAAAAAGGTACAGCGTCCTATTGCTACGGTGGCTGTATCGTTTTGTTACTTTTCCAAAGCCTAGAACCGCTACAAACCTATTTAAAATATTTTCACGTGAATCGCAAAGTTTATACAGGGCGATTTATATCAAAGTTGCATTTTTTAAATAGAACCCCCGTATATTATTGCATATTTGGGTCAATCCTAGTGCTAGTTTATGTATCACATATGGTACGTAAAACGAATCGTTTAGTCTCAATTCGTCATTTTTACAAAAAGTAGATGTCTGCAAAAAATTAAATATCGCTGTGATCACAACAGTTAGAGGGCCATGACTTTGCGATGTAGACAAGAAATGTACTATCGTAGACGGGGCGTATACATTCAAATTTTTCTTGCATTTAGAGAAATTACTTTGTCAATTTAGAAAATTTCAGTCAATAGTAACTAGATCTTTTCAAATGGAACGGCCGTTTTTTCATTGTTGCATCAAAAGCGAAATATTTTTACCTTTCTAACGATATAAACTTGCTGGTATCTATCCTCGGTAAACTTCTTTTAATTTCAGTTTCTGGTTAATTTTTTGTATTTTTCAATTTTTAGTTTGTACCATCTAGTAACCGCTGTAAAATAAACAAAAAACGATTCACATTATAAAACATTATTTTTAAGTAGAAAAACAAACACGAAAAACAAAAAAATAAAGATAATTTTAATAAATGTTCAAAATGTCCACCACCTTGTTCTAAGCACATTACTGTGTTGATAGTTGCAAAAACGTTTCGGATTCTATTTTTCCTACTTTCCGCAGTGGTTGGTAGTTCGGCATACACTCTTTCTTTGACGTACGCGCACAAAAAGAAATCAAGCAGATAAATACCCGGAGCTCTCGCTGGTCATCGTATTGTGTACAAATCCTTAAGTTCTAGACGCATACTTCTACACCCATGGCTACAAATTTTAGCTACTTAACAGTTTGGTTAATGAGTAGAAGATTTTCTGCCTTTTGCTCAGTCGTAGATTAATGTGGGCCAGGTTCATAAAATTATTGATTTTCCTTATTAACCAAAAAATTTTACATGTATCTAGATATGTTCGCTTTAAAATCGGGGTTGCTTCTTCCTGAAACTAATAGTTAAATACTCGGACGCCAACTTGTTTTTCAATATGAAATAAACAGGTAAATCATTATACAATAAACTTAAAAGAAATTTCTACAAGTTTTAATACACTACCTATATTTAATTATAAACTGAAAGACTTAATGTTAATGTTAAAATTGTGAGTAATTATTGTTGTGAGTAATTAATGGAATCGGAATACCCTATTCTTGGTCACACTGTAGATAACGAAATGGATGTGTGCTGTGTCAGCGATTTTGGAAATTGTTGCGTAATATTACTTCAGGTTGAAATAAATCTGGACTTGTATGCTTTATAATTCCTAAATGAATAAATCTCACTCTTGATCAATCGTACTAATACCGTAACTTAGATTAACGGTGAAATAATTAATTTCGTAGATGTGTATAAAATGTGTAAAGGTGAAGTTAAAGTAAAAAATAAAACGTAAACGTGAAAGTAAAAATTAAAAAAAAGTACCTGAAGTGCAAACGTCTCGAACATTGTAAAATAATTTTAAATAAGTCACCATAAAATTTATAGCACTTTTAATAAAAAATATTTAACAGAGCGAAAATGGATGCTTACATCCACCTTAAAAATATTATCAACCAAGCCTCGCTAAGGTAGTCTTTGCGCATGAACATGTCTGCTACTGAATGTCTAAACGATATGCGTACGAGTTCTAATTACAATAATAAAAGAGACCAACAGAAGTACCGAATCTGCCTGCCCAAACATTAACCGACCATTTCTCTTGACTATGAACTCGGAACTAGCGAGGGTTTTCATCTGAATAATAATGAAAATTGTGCTGGTTAACAAACCCATTGCGGTGGAAGGTACACTCGTCTGTAAACATGACCTTATCCAAAAATTAAACATTTTCATTTAACTTCTGTTCTGTCCAATTGCAAAAACTAATCCTGTTTTGAAAATCGGTCGCCTTGAGCTCTTGATGTAGTTGAATGCGACGACAAGGATAAAATTTGTTTGTTGTAATTATTCTTCCCACAGATTATCTACTTACTTAAAAAGCTCTTTTGAGTTGTCGTGTACTTTCTATTGCTGCAGTTAAAATATTGAGTTGATTATCTTCGTTCGACGCAAGATTGATTCTTTCCTGATTTTCACGATAATGAACTCTCCCTGTTGCAATAAATAAATCTTTCTAACATATTTTTGAATGATTCTTCCCTTGGATAACGCTCCGAGTTACGATATGTTGCCTTGTGCACTCGACTCGCTAGGAACGGATTTCTAGAGCATTCTCCAGGAATAAAAACCATATCAATCATTTCATTTTGTTAAAAAGTTAACTACTCAAAAAAATCTCTAACCGGAAATAGCAGCACAAACTAGTACCTAATGTCAAAGCAAAGTTAAAGTGACAGATTTGGTTCATCTTTCATAGCCTGTTAGTTACTCATAGGAACTGAAAATTGAAAAATACTGCAAATTGATAAGAAATTGGGAAATTAAAATAAATTTACCGAAGATAGATACCTACAAATTTATATGGCTAGAAAGGTATAAAAATTCCGCATTTGATGGAAAAATGAAAAAATGGCTATTTTATTTGAAAAAATCAAGTTAGCGTTGATTAAAATTATTTTTATTTTTATTTTAGCCAGTAATTTTGTTTTTTGTGTTTATGTGCTTTTCTCCTTAATATATAATGTTTTATAATGTGAATCATTTTATGTTTATTTTCCACGGGTTACTAGATAATACAAACTAAAAATTGTAAAATACGGCAAATTAATCAAAAATTGTGAAATTAAAATAAATCTACCGAAGATAGATACAAACAAATTTACATCGTTCGAAAAAAATCAAGTTACCATTAACTGAAGTTTTCTAAATTGACAAGATAATTTCTCTAAACACAAGAAGAATTCGGATTTGATCGCCCGGTCTACGGTAGTAAATTTCATGTCTAGTAACATCTTGGAGTCATGGCCTTCTAAGCTTTATTATCACAGCGATGTTTAATTTTTTCATCATCTACTTTTTGTAAAAATGGCGAATTGGGGCTAAACGACCAAGGAATCCAAATATACAATAATATACATGGGGTTCCATTTAAAAAAACTTTGGTGTGAATGACCCTGTATAAACTTTGCGATTCAATTGGTAATATTTTAGGTTTGTAACCTTAAGGATACCCCACCACATGCCATCAACAAACTTCAGAAACGTTCCTTAATAAACTCACAATTTTCTACCCACGCACTATTGGCCCACCCTGTATACTTTTTAATTAATATCACTATAAGGGTTCATACTTTTCTAAAATTCACAATTACCGAGGCTCAGTTAAATTGAGGAAAGTACTAAAATTTGTTCAAAACCATAAACGGGTCTAGGGTGTTTCGCCGCGGTCGTTTTGGCGCCGGGCGTTCGCAACCGCGGTTCCTTCGCCGGCCGGTTCCCCGCCGCCTGGTTCGCTACCAAAACTATGGTAAAGACATCTTGTGAAGGGGAACATATTTTAGCACTTTAAAGGAATACAATCATAGTCTCACACTTTTAATTCAGTAGTTCTATTTATACTTACGCTTGCCCATTATAAAACAACGGAATTAGCACATTGAATAGGATAAAAGCTATTACAATACGTTACTGTTTTTTTTTTGTGTTAAGTAAGATTTAGTAATGCATACATGTTGATTAAAATTCTATCGTCGGCTAAAAGAAACTTCCATAGCTCATAAGGGGAGCTTGACCGGCATAAGTTTTGATCCAACAATAAATTTTTAAATAGACGGATATTCTCAAACAAATTCAGCTTGTAAAGGACGGTGTGCTGCCTCTGTGAGATTTTCAGCGCAGGGTACCGTTGTTCACATTCCATGTGTCAAGGGAAATAAGGGAATCCGCCTTCCGGTCCCTCGTTGGTTTGGTTTCCAACATAATTGTCTTCGAACAAATCCAACAAAGGTCAATGTTCCTCAGGAAGGTAATCCGGTAAATAATTGGTAGCTTCTTCCTAATTTTCCATCGGGACGAAGTCTAAAGCGATTACCATATTTGCTTTGAGGGTGCACGTAGGATTATTATTACATTCTTGCATAACATGGAGTAGATGCTTTCTGAGATTTTGTGACAGGTGAAGGAAACACCCCTTTATAAGTGTATAGGAAAAACTTCCCGAATGGCCGATATGGAGCCTTGCTCAAAGTCACAGTTCATATTTAACGGCGACTTTTCCTTAATCATACAAAACATTCGCCGATAAGTGGGCCCCTGTTTATTTGAAGCAAAGCATATGCGCTCTATTAAACTTTTTCGCCGCAGTAACATACACTTGGCTAAATTTCTTACCCGACATTCTAAATGTGCTGTCAACGACCAGGTGCTTGAAGTGAGAAATGTAGCCAATCTTCTCTTCCATAAAACTAAAATTCGATCTGGTCGAGGTGGTGAATCACTTACCAATACCTTCATCTTCAGGCACTTATTGCTGGTATAACTCTGGTATTGCCAGTTCTAACAGATTTGCGGGATCTGAGGGTACAGCCGTTTGATTCATTACTTTTCTTATAATTTTTCTCAATGCTGCATTAGTTGGTAGAACATCTTGAGAAGCTCGTGTCTCCTTTAATCACTTCTCCGTTGAGTATGAAAATTCGAACCATGCACGGCTCTCGTTATTTACACCGCCAATATTTGAGATTATCATCCTTTGGACTGGTTTTATCAAATGCATACACAAAACCGTCACACGAATGCTTTTAAAGCCGCGCTTATTTAAAACTTGACATTTTTGGGGCGTTTCGTAGCAAGTACGAAATAAAACTAAATATCTATTTATAAATTTGTGCCTTTAAATAGACAAATAATTACCGGTGTCAATTATTTATTAATGATGCTTGCTTTGATAATTTAGGCAAATGGGAAAAAATGGAGTGGTATCAATTATTAGATACCAACGTCATGAAGAACCTAAATCCATTCATAATGATTCACCTTAATTTTGTTTTATAGTCTATAATGATGGGTGCCTAATGAGGGTGCTAATGATAATTTACTCATTAGGTATAAAATTTGATAGATACGTGAGTTTTTATACAATATATTTAAAAAATGTGACATGGTGTGTATCATTGTTGAAGTCAATCGAGTCAAATAAGTTGAAACGTCCAGCGGTGAGTCGTCGCCCCGCGAAACGCCTGCGGCGAAACGGGTCCGCTAACAGGCCGCGGAAAAACGTCCTATCCCCCACAAACATATGTGAGTAACCCTACTCATTATTTACTAGTGATTTTGACGTTTATACACTATCATAATACAAAGACGTTTTCCAATTCTTAACTTTACTTGTGATCTGATTGTTTGACACTTCTATGTACTATATTTTTTAGTAAATGTGGAAGACAAAATACAAAACAATTTGGCAGTGTCGACTTGACAACCTCAGAATTAATAATATGATGTGGTTACGATGCACACTTATTAAAAATTTACATTTCTAGATTTTCTAAGTTTCTTAATCACACTGTTAATTTTTCGATAGACCATTTAATAAATACTATGCCGCAAGTTACATTTGAGAAATTTTATTTTAAAGTTGAAAACGTTTAAACATTTTTGTCACTGCGGGACGTTTTGCTGTGAGGCAAGTTTACGAAAACATAAAATTTGAAGTGTTTTAATATTTCTTTGTTCATAAGCAATTATGAAGTATGTAGACATACATAAATATTTCGTGATATAAACAAGTCACATACAACTTTAATGTATGTTAATAAAGGGATAATGCTATTGACATGACTTGAACAATGCACTAAGCTTTATGTTCCAGACTATTTGGCAAAACGATTTTTCCAGCTTGCCGTAAGGTTCAAAGTATAATTGGGCGATAGTTTACACTTTTTCTGTTTTCTGTTTTAAGTAACTCTAATCATGACAATTATAAGATCAATCTGCCTAACCACTTCATACACTATTTGATTCCTTCTCATTCTTTATTGCTTATAAATCCCTATTTTTTACTACATTGTCTACTTAATAAACAATTCTCTACAGGTGTAAACTGTTATGATTTAATATAGCGTTTAATTCGATTTTGTCAAACGACAAAGCCGCAAGTTTACATAATTGTGTACTGTCCTTTTTTTACTAACCAATATTAGATACTTGTTACGGTTCTTTTTCCTCTGAAAGTTGGTTTTTGCAAGCTGACAATTAACATGGACCAGTATTTTGAATTGAAAGTTGGTTTTTGCAAGCTGTAAGCTAAACCTAACCTCATTTTGAATTGAAAGCTGGTTTTTGCTAGCTGTAAGCTGTGATTTGGTTGAGCTTGATTTGATTAAGATTGATTCGGTTGATTTAATTAATTTATTGATTTTCTGGTGATCTGCTGTTTTCCCACGCCGGTCCCCTCACGTTTATGGAGTAAGCCAACTCTGAGTATCGGTTAGCAATGAGATTGGTCTAATAAAAAAATCATTTTTGTTTCGTGGTAATTAAGATTGATTTGATCGATGGTGATTTGATTGAGATCGATTTGCTTAAGATTGGTCTGATTGAGATGGATTACTTAATTGAATTGATTGGTTTAATTGACATTGATTTGATTGAGATTGATATGATGGATTTGATTGAAATTGATCCGGAGGAGTCTATGGAGCTATCAGAAAGCAGGGACATGGTCTAGTGTCAGATGAATTAAGATGAACTAAAGATGTTAAGGTGAGTTAAGATGTACTAAGATGCTGCATTAAGACCAATCAGAAGTCAATGGTTCGACAACAAGTTTGTACCACTATACATAAACCTTCTTTATTGGCAGAATACAGAAACCTTCTTTAACGGCAGAAATACCGAAACCTTCTTTACCGACAATTGGTTTCCGTCTAAGCTAATGCAGGGCTCATTCTATTGGCGCCCAAATTGTTCACTATTCATTGATTCCGAAGTGTTGCAATTTATCTCTTTATTGAACGTACCCCTTACTTACAGCATGATTTACCTATTTAAAGGTAGCAAGGTGTTACGGGTTTTACGCCTAAAAAAAATTAAAGCTGATTCCTTCTTGTAATTTGTTAATGATAGATACGACCTTTTATACGCGTTAATGGTTCCAGGTAGGTACCATTTTGGTGGTTGCGACGGTAGACAAAAAAATAAAAATGTTTATCTATAGTTTCGTGTAAATATTTGCAACAGTAACGTCTGGATCGAATGTAAATTGACCGAGCTTTATTTATTCAGGAAAGTTTTCGAGAAGTCTAACCTGGTTATGAGTATATACAAATTTTATGCACATTTCATTTACGTAAAACGCGGTATAGGTACGTGGTTTTCTAGCGGTATCACATTAGTGGGCAGAGCCCAGCTCGTTTGTTCTACAGATCCTTGCGAAGCAACGATGGAAATATACCCTTCGTGGCGCTTTTAATCTTGTATATGTCAGAAGTTCGCGAAGTATCTTGTAAGCCGCAAATGCCCATTTGATAAACGTCACATTAAGTTACATGCATTTTCGGTGTGGCGGATGTGCTTTTTTTACGTGTAAAAATAGCTTAATAGTTACACATCCAGGGGATAAAATAAATTACCTGTTGATACTTCAGGTATCTACTATTACAATAAATTTATTAAATAATTAATTCAGGTTACCTGCGTAAAGCATTTTACAGATATTTATAACATTATATGTTTATGTTACTTGAATAAAAGCTTATTATTCGAATGCACCCAGGCGCCACCGAAGCCTATGACGGGCTAGTAAACTGGTTAATAAACCACGTATATAATTCGATTTTAGGGACAACAATCGACTACTCACTTCTTTTTTATTCACTGTGTATATACTAATGAGAACTTTAATAGTGTATATTATTGTTTTCTGTATAGTGGTCAGCTGAGTTAATGATCTTCGTTTGAATTTTGCGACTGGAGTACTGCTGCACTGTCCACGATACAACTCACCACCAAAAGGGATAAGTGGAAGTTCTTTACCGTACTACTTATTTAAACAATTAGACGTTTAATAAATATGTCATTTTAACTATACTAATGGATTCTGAATATTTTACGCAATAGCTTATACCCGCTGATGCATATCCGGCATTAATTTGTACGATTCTAGATCTAAGCAGTACGTAATCTAGAGATAATAGGTTAACATTGAAATTGGTAATAGTTTAAAGTATTACGCTGATTTTTTGACAAAGATTTTAGTATTTTGTTTTACTTTTCTTCCCTATGGTCCGGTTTCTTAGACTAGCTGTTGTGTTTCATTCTTTTTTCACCTGGTTTATATATTTTATCTGCACATCACATCTTTTTTTGCTGTCATATGTAGTTCCGTTTCCCTCAACAACAGATCCTTCATAAACAAAGGAAAAAAAACACAAAAGGAACAGCTTTTCTAAAAAATGGCCTATTATAGGATGTTACAGAGAATATAGAGGATTAGTATAATCCGAATGAGCAAAAACGACTCAAAACCTGCCAAAAACCAATTATGCGGTAATTCGAATAATTAATACTATCTACGGCATTCGCACACTCTGCATAAATCAACATCCGATTTTTTTAGAATATACCATATCTCACTTAACTTATTCAATAAATCACAACACAAATGTATGTGTTTGTAACAAAACTAAAACAAGCATTAGTTACTGTTTAGATATAAATTTACGTTAAACATCCACAGACAATATTTCATTATTTTTTGTTTTATTTTTGTATAAAAGTACATTAATTATATATGAATGTGTAATTTTGAATATTTTAGATACCATCATAAATATTAATACATACTTTGTCACTCAGTGTAAGTCATTTTCTTATTACATAACTATGAATTTAAAAATGTGTGTTTTTAGAACAAAAAATACGCAAAACAAACTATTCGAGAGTGAAACTAGGACAACAATATTGACGTACTAATATTCAAAGAATTTTGTGAACAAAATGAAAGAAGTTCAACGAGAACCATAATTTTATATGTTTTCACCAGACTGGCAAAACTTTTCGATCAATGACTGATTTATTTCTTTTTCATAGATTTAGTTTTCAAATCACATATTGTAATTTATTGATTAACAATGCTACTTTCTACTGTATATTCATCCTCTTTATTATACGCATGTAAGAAATAGTGAACTGAGTTGCGAAAATCGACTTCAAAGACTAAAATTAGTTTGTACAAAATATCTGCAAGACCTACTCAAAGCAAAATTTTGTAAGGGATTGCGTACATGTTTTAATGAGGACGTTGAGCAATTTCGTTATAGAGCCAACTATGTATCATTACTAAAATATAATTAGATTCAACAATAAGCTCGGTATCGTAGGTAGAGAAGACTTAGATAAAAATCTCATAACTACAGTAAATGAGAATGTAAAAGTTAGAGAAATGGATGATCATACACGAGTGCGAAGTTAGACGAGTTTCATAGTAGCATTACTCTGTCGCGTGATTTACGATGTTTTATCTTACAGGTGTGTCGATGAAATTAATTTCACTCAAACACTAATACAAATACTGATATTCCCCTATAAAAATTGTATCGTCATAAACATCATTTTTCGTAGTTACCAACGGTTCTTATAGTTATTTAAATTAATTTGCATGCAAATACAAAAAAATGAATTTAGTTACAACTGACAGTTGTCAAATTTACTCATTTGTGATTACCCTTAGCTCACGTGTGATTTGATTTTTGTCACCGAAAACAATGGTTTAACGTGCCTCCATAACTACGCCTATAAGATTAGGATATTTATCTTATGAGCATAGAATCGTGTAGTTTTTATTTATCTTTTATACAAACTTACACGTTTCGTTAATAATTTAAGTTATCGTCCTCAATAAATGACAATGGATTTATGGATTGGTTAAGATGTCAAACTAAATGTATGAAATATGCAATACAAACATATATGCCTATAGTAAATGATCTAATAAGTGAACATGGTGTTAGAGACAGATATAAGAACACATTTTATGAACATTTCAAGTGTTATTAACAGTTATTACACAAATTAAAAGTAAATTTATATTAAGTTAGGTTAAGTATTATTTATAAGAATTTCCCAAAATTATAGTTTTTATAGGGTAAGATAAGATTAAAATAAATTATAAAGCATTTAATAGTAGGTTTCCCTCATTTCAACAAGGAATTTAACTATAAATATGTAATATAAACATAAAATTAGAAAAGTTAGGTTAACTACCTACATTTTAGATGTGAAGGTGGAAATTTTGTAAAATTTAAATGAAATGGGTTGAAATAAATGTATTCTGATACAGTTATTTTATGTGGAATTTGAATATGTAATTAGTTATTTGTAGAACGAAAATTATCGAAGCAAAACAGCGCTTGTGAGATGTATTTTTATTCGGAATTTTGCCCTGACTCCAAATCTGTAATTAAAAATTAAATCCGAATTGTATTAAAGAATATATAGCATAATTGATGTTTTAGTTAAGTTTACAATTTTGTTTAGACCAATCAGAAGCTAGAATCTTTTTTGTGTAATGTAGAAAAAAAATTGAAAGTTTGGTATCTAGGAGAAATGTATAAAAGGAATTTCTCCTGATTTCTTACTCTCTTACCACTCTTACCACTCTTGCTTTTGAAAATGTTTGTGACTAACAAGTCATAGTGTTAGTGTTATTTGTGTTTAACCTATAACTAAAGTTAAAAATAAGGTTACCGATCGCAATTGTTCGATAAAATTGTAATTGTTTCGTTTTTCAAGATCGTGTGTAAACATCGGGTGATGTGCAATTTTTTTGTATGTTAACAAATGTGTTCAATTATTTCGAATTCCATGTTTATTTTGTTGATAGTGATTAAGAAAATAAAATAAATTTTCACTTCATAACGGAATCTAAAATAAAGGTGCAAGTGAATACGAAAATCTACATAAAATTTAAATACAAAATTAAATCCGAGAAATTAGTAAATACAACATTTTAAAAACACAAATAAAATAAAGTGGTTGTCTGAAAGTATTTGAGCATTACATCGTACATCGTATTTACCACATGAAGAACAGTCAACAGTTCTTTGATTTGAATGAAATTATGGAATGTTAAGCAGCATATTTGGGACAGCAAGGCAGTATCACCAATTTATGGAAGGAAGTCTACGTCCAATGGTTAATGTGGAGCAACCCGACATGATCATTATTGGGAATTTGCAGCAACACATGTAACTGTATTTCTATCATAACCCTATTGCACTGATTATTTTTTTTTGATGTCCTGTACTTATTTTTATTTGATAATGTACAAATGTTAGTACGAATTCACGTGTCAATATCTGAAAAGTAAATGATTCAGTGTTGTTATAAAATTAATAAGTTTACCTCAAACAAAATTAAAACTGTGCTCAATAATTTGGATCAATTGCAGAAATTTTTGACAGACTACATTTATTTCAGTATTCATTACGCAACGCATGCGTAGTTTGTGTAGATCTCAATAAAGTTGGTTTCACATTGTAACTGTTTATATTAAAATACAATTTGACCATTTACATGAATATTCTCAGATTTAATTTATTTTGCCAACAATCAATGTTTATTACAATTGAACCCTATCCCCAAAAGAGATTTTGAGTTAGTACGGAGCATATATTTTGTTGTTAATATTATTACAATAAGAACCTTATCCCGATTTAGTAAAATTGAATAATTAGAGCAAAAATAGTTGTTAACGCTAGACAGTACAATTAATTTGGCGCCATCACAATATATATATATATATATATATATATATATATATATATATTAAACTAATGTTCTACCTCGAAGCGGCATATAATCCTTAATTTCTAATACAGTGATATTATGTAAGTCAATATGAGCAACATTTTAAAAATATTCCTAAAAAAAGTGGTATATCAAAATTATGTTTTTTTTAAATGTCACGCCCGTATATTATTGCATTTTCGAATTTTACATAAACAATAAGTAGCACTTTCATAAGGGTTCCCTATGTAAAGAACCAGCGTCCTGTACTTATATGTTTTAGAATAAATTATGTGCGGACCATCCTGTATGTAAGATTTCATAAGTTTACGCGATATTGCACAACAAATAATTTATTCATCACCGCTGACGTGTAATTCTAAGAAACCGTAAGTTTCTGCACGTCAGAACGATTTTAACCAATCACGTAACGGTATTCCCCGCACGGTAGCCGCGAAGCCGCCCACAGATGCACCTTTATAAACTCGCGACGCGCATAAGAAAAAAAATCTCAGTAAGGAGAGACATCTTAGTAGATTCAAGTTAAGCCGATATCCAGCAGCCGCCTCCGTACCGTTGACCGTTCCAGAAACCAGTAGCCGCAACCGCACCGTTTTCTTAGAGTAAGCACCGACCTGTTGTTCACCGACGAAGAGTCCTTCGCGATCGGGCGAGAACGCGAACCACTTCGCACCGGGCAACCTAAAGTTCAATTCTGTACTGCTATTGATAGACACGTAAGTTGTAAAGTTATACAATCTCACAACTTACACTCAAACACTACAGACCGTAAATAATTCCGGGCTGAGCTCCAGGAGTTATACCACATACACCTAGAGTAACGCAGGGGTAGCCCCCGACGGAACTCGCCAATACAAAATACACTAACACCTAGAGTAGCACGAAGGGTAGATCCCATCGTCACTCGCCACCACAAAGTACACCTAGAGGAACGCAGGGGTAGCCCCCGACGTATCTCATCAACACTTGAGGGTGAAGGGTTGTTACAGGGCTGTAAAGACCTACGACCTTTCTCTTAGTATATACAGTAGACAGGCCGTCGCCTACCTCTTCTGGGCATTACTGAAATCCCGCTCGAAACTTATACACTATCTCCAGACAAACATAGTAACCATACACGGTGTCTTTAAATTGCAGAGGAATACCTCCATAACCTGTAGTATAAATTAGTAGTCCACCTAACCATCGTAAATACCTGGTGCGAGAACGTTTGTAATACAAATTAGAGATTACGTAGAGTATTCTATCTTTACGTAAACCTATTAGAGTAGTTTTAATATTAAGTATTTTGTTCCCTTGATTAATTATAAATAATTAAACTTAGTTAGAGGATCGGTAATTAATTTAGTTAGATAAATGATCTAATTGCCTGCATTAAACCGGTTATAATTAAGAAAGACCGTCACAAGACCTCGCGTTTGTATACGTGCATTTCGCGTGTATTATTTCGGGAGTAAGACATCCTTGCTTCAGCGATCCAGAGTTACTAACGTATAAACACGATATCGATTTTCTCAAACGATTCGAGTTCATTGCGCTGCGCGCCAACAACGGTATCAAGGCTGACGCTCTCGCTACTATACGTGCAGGACCGTAACCTAAACTTTGCCTCTTAGGTAAGGAATAGATTAAAGACCATCTTTTGTTCACAGAAGCGACGTCGCACCCAGTGACGCTAGGACCCGGACCGAGAAGCTAGAATCTTTTGTGTAATGTAGACAAAATTGAAAGTTTGGTATCTAGGAGAAATGTATAAAAGGAATTTCTCTAATTTTACATTATCCACTACTTGCTTTTGAAAATTTTAGACCTAAATAATTCGGTTGTGTTATTGTGTTAACTTAACTATTGAAATGATCGGACTTGAAACGCGATGACAAAATAATTCACTAGAGTACACGTTTTAACCTATAACTAAAGTTAAAAAAGGTTACCGATCACAATTGTTCGATAAAATTGTAATTGTTTGTTTTTCAAGCTGGTGAAACATCGGGTGATGGCTTTTCTAGATTAACAAATGTCTTCAATTATTTTGAATTCCATGTTTATTTTGTTGACAGTGATTAAGAAAATAAAATAAATTTTCACTTCATAACGGAATCTAAAATAAAGGTGCAAGAGAAAATCTGCATAAAATTTAAATACAAAATTAAATCGAGAAATTAGTAAATACAACATTTTAAACAAAAAGTGAAGATGGTTGTCTGAAAGTATTTGAGCATTACATGTACATCGTATTTACCACATGAAGAACAGTCAACAGTTCTTTGATTTGATGAAATTATGGAATGTTAAGTAATATTTGGGACAGCAAGGCAGTATCACAATTTATGGAAGGAAGTTATCAATGTTAATGGATAAACCGTATGATCATTATAGACTTTGCAGCAACACGATTGTATACGTATTTCATAACCCTATTGCATTGATTATTTTTTTATCGTCCTGTATATTAGTTTGATAATGTAAAATGTTATCGAATTCACGTGTCAATATCTGAAAAGTATGATTCAGTGTTGTTATAAAATTAATAAGTTTACCTCAAACAAAATTAAAACTGTGCGAATAATTTGGATCAATTGCAATTTTGAATACATTTATTCAGTATTTTCACGCAACGCATGCGTAGTTTGTGTAGATCTCAATAAAGTTGGTTTCACATTGTAACTGTTTTATTAATAATACAATTTGATCATTTACATGAATATTCTCAGATTTAATTTATTTTGCCAACAATCAATGTTTAATACAATTGAACCCTATACCCAAAAGAGTTTTGAGTTAGTACGGAGCATATATTTTTATAATATATTACCAATAAGAACCTTATCCCCATTTAGTAAAATTGAATAATTAGAGTAAAATAATTGTTAACGCTAGACAGTACAATATAATTAGAACCCATAAATATATATATATATATATATATATATATATATATATAGTGTTTCAAGTTATATCGATTTTTCTGAAAATGTAGGGTTTTAGGATAAATTAAATATCTCCTAACAAAATTAACTCCAATAAATTTACTCTTAGGTTTAAGTAAAATACTGTTCCCTTAGCCTATTTATTGTCTTAATAGTAAACACCTCTTTACAGGGTGTTCATTCTTTTCAGTTAAATTAGTAGAGCATTCATACTGAAATATTTGACTTATTTTAAATGAAACACCCTGTATTTTATACGCTTATCGTTTAGCTTACTTAATTACCTTTCAACTTCTACAAGGGTTTCCTATACCTAAACCTTCAAATTTTCAAGTTATTTAATAATTTTGGAATTTGTCTGTTCCTGTATCATTTGTAGATTGAAGTATCTTCTCAAAATGCCTACTTAATGTCTTTTCGCTAATGTAGTAGTATCTTGCTTTACCAATAAGTAGAAAGCTCGGTACCAATCTTATGTGTGCATGATAGATTTCAGATGTGACTAATCTTGTAAGTTTTGTAGTGTGCTGTGGAATTGCTGATAACGCACTAGTTAATGTTAAAATTCAGACATTGGGCGTGACTTTTGTCATTGTGTAGTTATTTTTTTGAAGTCTGTTGAAAGTTCTTGAAATATTTTCAATTTAATAATAGTTTATTCACAAGAAAGAATTGATATGATTTTAACCATTGGTAAATGCTACGAAAATTGTTTACTTGCTTCAACAGTGTACTCATAAAAATACCCTGAGCGGGTGCATCCCAATAAAAAGGTCTATGAAAGGTTACTTCAAACATTTCGTGATACAGGAATTGTAGCTTACCCAAAACAACCAAAAGTGAAGCCTGTTACAAATGATGATGATAAAGAGTTTTTGGTATTAGGTTCCGTTGTTGGCAACCAAAATCCTAGTACAAGAGTTATTGTAAGAGAAACAGGAATTAGTCAGCCTAGTGTGTGGAGGATCTTAAAGAAACGTAAATACCACCCTTTTCATATACAAATACACCAAAGGTTATATGGGGCAGACTTTCAAAAATGTATTGATTATCCCTCATGGGTCCTTGTTCAAGCTTTTGACAATGAACAATTTTTTGAAAATGTATTATTTACCGACGAGTCAACATTCCATAATAAGGGATTATTCCATTATTACGACACCGAAAATGAACATTTATTTAATACTGTTGATCGTCAAAATCGATGGAGTGTTGATGTGTATGGTGGAATTGTAGGCAATCACGTTATTGGCCCGTATTATTTCGATTGGCAATTTAAATGGTCAAAAATTCCTTAGGTTTTTAAAGAGAGACTTTTGAAAACTTCTAGAATGTATTCCTTAAAATATTAGACAAAATATGTGGTTGCAAATAGATGGAGCAACTACACATTTCTCACGTGTTGTTAAAATATTTAACCCTCCTATTGTGTTAGTATTTTGGTTTCACTTATTGTGTTCGGGTCATTATGAGCCGGGAGCCTATAGTTGTGTTTTATTGTCCATAAGTTGATATACATGAGCTTTGCATAGGTATTTTGAGCAATTACGACATACCATATTAGTTTTATTATCATTTGAAGAGGGACAAAAATTACATCTTTCACGTTTGGTTGTGGTTGATTGTTCCCTTACTTCGGCATTAATGGTTGAGGAACGTAACTTTATAACCATTTCAGCTGCAGCAATACTTTGAGGGAGACGTTTACTTTCTTTCAATAATGGAGTGATCAAGGAATTACCAGTTGCTTAAGAAATAGTCGCAGTTTTGTAAGTGTTCCAGTATTCCAGGTTGAAGTTACTTCGCACCACAGAACATAATCGTTGTAAGCTGAAAAGTCCATGATATTGTAAAAGATAGTCATTGTCCACCTTTTATTTTGCCGTCTGCATGTGTATGTTATTATTAACTTGTCTAACGTGTCTACAGTACCTTTAGTTTTGTTACAATCTAAAATCGTAAATGGCTTTTTATGATCTTGCTTGTACACTCTGTTATCGTGGTGCATGGTGCTCATAAGAGTAACGTTTTTATTCCGTTTCGAAATATAGGAAACTATCGACGTGTCCTTGGTAAAGCAAAATTTTGAAAAAAGAACTTCTTTCCTGTTGCAGACCAATGCGGCTTGCAATTCAGGCTTATTTTTGCGAATAGTGCCAAGCATGGTTATTTTTCTTTTCAATACCATCTGTCCCACAATGTACGAGTTAAAAAAAATTATCACACGTTACGTTGTGACCTTTTAGACCATAAGTAAGATCTAGCACAACTCTTTTACCTTGACCTCTCTCTGGAGGTTCACCTTCCTTTTTCCCGAGGTAAACTTGCATGTTATATGCACAAGCAATTACAGAATCGGATAAAATCAAATCCTGACTCCGTATTTAGCAGATTTATTCGCGATGTACTGTCTAACAGACAACGCCCTCAAAAAGGTACTAGTTGCTCATCTAGTGTTACATTTTCGTAACATTATAGATCTTAGGTAGAATTGAAACCACTCATCCCACAAGTCCCGTATGGGAGCTAATTTATCAGTCATTGTGATCGAGTTTTTTAATCGTCAAATTACAATTACAATTACATGAAATCGTTGTAGGGACATCGTGGCTCTGAATACGGACGGCCTACATTTCCATCCCACAGAGTACGTTGCCTCTCAATGAGATTTATACACTCCAGCAAAAAAAAGTAGGGCAAAATATGATACTAGTTCAACTAATGTTACTTCTTGAAACGTGTCGCTACGAAGTGTTTTACCATCTAAATTTCACATTTTCAAAATTATGTTTACAATTTTGGGTGTGAAATATAGAAGTACGCGGATTTTATATCAACTATTCGCGCCGTAGCATACCTTGTTGACCCCGGGAATCAAAGAAATAATATTTCCCGATTGATGTGTCTTTTCATTCCGTACTATATTGCTCTCTTTTGAAGTTAAGTGATTATCCGTATCAGCTTCATCTGAAATCGTAGCTTCCACTTCTCATCCGATTCGCTATTACATATTTCGGTTTCGGACAAATGGTCCTCTTCATCAGAAGCATTGTAATTAAGTACACTAAACGATAAGCGTTGAAAATAGAGGGTGTTTCATTTAAAATATGCCTAATACTTCCGTATGAATGTCTTACTAATGTAACTTAAAAAAATGAACACCCTATAAAAGGTGTCTACTATTCAGTCAAGAAATAGACTAAGGAAATAGTATTTTACTTAATCCTAAGCGTAAGTTTGTTGAAGTTAATTTTATTAGGAGATATTTAATTTTTCCTAATGTCCTGCATTTTCAGAAAAATGGATATAACTTAAACACTCTGTATGTGGGTCTAGGGCACCCTTATTTATGAAAGTCCTACTTATTTTTTGTTTTTATTTGAAAAAACATAGCTTTGATATGCCACTCTTCTTGAAGATTTTATTTAATGTTGCTCATTTCGGTCATCATGATATATATATATATATAATATATATATATATATATATATATATATATATATATATATATATATGATATATATATATATATATATATATATATATATATATATATATATATATATATATATATATATAAATCACACAGAGGCCATCACTATGACTTTTGAACGGGTCGTTGGACTTTGTTCAAATTTTGGTGTTTGGGATTTTTTACAAAAAAAAAACAATATGGCCGACTTCCGCTTTCACGGAAATGACGCAAAAGCTGAAAATTTAAATAGAACACACATTTTTATATATTTGGATTCCAGGGCTTTAAATACATACACTTCATCTGTCAAATGTCAACTCAGGCGCCGTTTTTTTTTTTTTTTTTTAATTTTAGTCCATTATGACGTCATCTAAATTATAGCTAATTGACGTACAATTGCCCCAACAATACCATTTTTCCTAATAGTTAATTTTGTAGAGTTTGTTAACGATAGAAATTAAAAATTACGGTTTTTTAACTAAAACCACTGTTCCCAATAGAAACACACGTGAGCCACCCTGTATATTAAATAGCTCTTTCAGTTACTAGTAAAACTATATGCATAGTAATTTAGTTAGTTCCTAAATAAAGCCGTAATTTTTAATTTTCAAATATTTATTAACACAACATGCTCCTGAAGACGACTCTGTCAAAGTAAAATCGCGTTTGCATTGACATTTGGCAGATAAACTGTATGTATTTGAAGTAGAATCCAAAGATGTAAAAATACAGGTTTTTCTACTTAGATTGTCAGCTTTTGTGTCATTTCTGGTGAAACCGAAAGTCGGTCATATAGTTTTTCTATGTAAAAAAAACCACCTGGCTCTAATATAATCCATCAAAACGAAGAAAACATAGCGACCCGTTCAAAAGTATATATATATATATATATATATATATATATATATATATATATATATATATATATATATATATAACACACTGACAGACACACAGACAGACACACGCACACGCACGCACCCACACGCGCGCATGCACACGCAACACGCAGGCGCACATGCACACGAACACCCACACACACATACCCACTTACGTCAGCACATACCAACACACACACACACACACACACACAAACACGCACACGCACACGTACACGCACACGCACACGCACACGCACACGCACACGCACACGCACACGCACACGCACACGCACACGCACACGCACACGCACACGCACACGCACACGCACACACAAGCACGCACGCAAGGATAAATGCAGGCGTAGACGAGCACAGGTTGAAACGACCCCGAGTGGGTCATCAACGTGAACTAGGACAGTCGTACAGTATAATCGTCGAAACTCCTACTTGGTAATAGAGCTACATAGAGATCGTAAGAAATTTGGCGAAATACGTTACCACCGAGGCTTTCTCCGATAGTATAGGGGAGTCTCGACGAGTATCCACCGACAATAAAACGGTCAACGAAGAGAAACATACATCCAACACAGCGAAGGGATGATCCCAGAAGAAAAAAAGGAAGTCACTAAAATAATGTAACGTACGTGTTTGTGAAGTCATAATCTAACGATATTTACCTCATAGGCGAGCTTAAATGATGTGATGTAGAATAATTTTAACTACCAGTCTTGGGAACCCTCTTCCGTGCGACTTTTTGCGCTATGCATGTCAGGCAATGTTTAATACATCTCGCCACACCTGCTTTTAATTTTATCACTATTGCTTTTGTACAATTCGTGCATGGGTCTTTAACATTCTGAAATGTCCTACAATGGCTTCGCCTCTTGAGAGCTGCTTTATATTTGACACGAGCACTTTCATGTTCCACTCTTATTGTTAAGGTTAGGATATTTTTTTCAATATTCTGGAACAGTTTATTAAGTGTGTGGTTCATAATTTTAGTATACCAATGACCTCGTACTCTAACACTACCCGTAGTATTGTTTTCCTCAGAAAATTTGTAGAATCAAAAATATCATTAACGCGATCGGTTTCCGAAATATAGCATACAATTTTCTAAATGTATAGGATTTTTAATTCGAGCAAATGCACCATAAAATGTGTCCGGAACTACATTATGTATGAATAGTATTCAAATCGTACTGCTTGATACGAACATCCTGCTTGGCTAGCCATTTTGGTTTTTTAGGTATTTAGTCATATAAGTGAGAGGTGATCCGTTATCACAGTAAGATATAGTTCTTCTAAATATGCTCACAGTTCTTCTATGACCTATAGCACAACTAAGCACTTTCTTTCAGTAATTTAATAACTATGCGTCGATTTGGATAATGTACTACTACTGTACCATTACTTTTTCTCCATGTTCAAATTTTTGAGTTAGCACAGTCCCAACTCCTACGAGTTTACCTCAGTATTGGTAATGAAATCAAACAGTCCTTAACAATGGTTACGCATTCTTCTGTCTACATACATTTCTTATACTTAGCACGATACACGAGGCCATGGTAGTGAAGATAGGGTAGGTAGAGTTTACGTCATTCTGCATGGCGAAAAGGTTGTTTTCGCAGGGGGTGGGCCGTCTTAAATCATTCAGGTTGACCGTAATCTGATTACGATCTCGTTTTGCAAAAGTACAGAGGCGTAAGTAATACTTTTCACTATTTATTCATTGCTGGATCAACGTGAATAACGCTTTTACCTTACAACCTACATATACACATGTAGCTATAGAACGTTATGGAATAGACTTTTTTCACTATTGTTATATAGACTTATTAGCTGGTTTTACAACGTTTGGCCATGTTTCACCAAGATCGAGGATAATGTATGAGTGTCTGCGTGTGTATGTGTGTGTGTGTGTGTGTGTGTGTGTGTGTGTGTGTGTTGTGTGTGTCTGTGTCTGCGTCTGCGTCTGCGTCTGCGTCTGCGTCTGCGTCTGCGTCTGCGTCTGCGTCTGCGTCTGCGTCTGCGTCTGCGTCTCCGTCTCGTCTCCGTCTCCGTCTCGTCTCCGTCTCCGTCTCCGTCTCCGTCTCCGTCTCCGTCTCCGTCTCCGTCTCGTCTGCCGTCTGCGTCTGCGTCTGCGTCTGCGTCTGCGTCTGCGTCTGCGTCTGCGTCTGCGTCGTCTGCGTCTGCGTCTGCGTCTGCGTTTGCGTCTGCGTGCTCTGCGTCTGCGTCTGCGTCTGCGTCTGCGTCTGCGTCTGCGTCTCTGCGTCTGCTGCGTCTGCGTCTGCGTCTGCGTATGCGTCTGCGTATGCGTATGGGTCTGCGTCTGCGTCTGCGTCTGCGTCTCGTCTGCGTCTCCGTCTCCGTCTCCGTCTCCGTCTCCGTCTCCGTCTCCGTCTCCGTCTCCGTCTGCGTCTGCGTCTGCGTCTGCGTCTGCGTCTGCGTGTGCGTGTGCGTCTGCGTCTGCGTGTGCGTGTGCGTGTGCGTGTGCGTGTGCGTGTGCGTGTACGTCTGCGTCTGCGTCTGCGTCTGCGTCTGCGTCTGCGTCTGCGTCTGCGTCTGCGTCTGCGTCTGCGTCTGCGTCTGCGTCTGCGTCTGCGTCTGCGTCTGCGTCTGCGTCTGCGTCTGCGTCTGCGTCAGCGTCTGCGTCTGCGTCTGCGTCTTCGTCTGCGTCTGCGTCTGCGTCTGCGTCTGCGCCTGCGTCTGCGTCTGTATATTTCAAAGGTATAAAAATACTAATATGTCGACCTTAATCATACAGATATGAAATTTTTGATACGACGCGTAATTTAGCAGCAAAAAATTCCTAAGGTAGAATGTTTTTTAATCTGAGTAACGACTAATTTTATTTAATAAACGAATAGACATATTATTATTTAAATTATTTCACTGTTTTATTTCCTATTTTCTAGGTTGGAAAGTCGTGTGGCATGCCCAACCAAATATTTACAGCTGCAATTCCGTACGAAATAGATACAACTATTTTAACTAATAATTGATATTAATAATATTAATAATAACAGTAGGTAATTAAGATTTAGTTATGAAGCAAATAAATATGTACTATACACAACTTTCTAATCGCATAAGGCGATATATGCATTTTTGACAAATTTGTTTACATCGATCTCTAAAAAAAATTATCATTAACAAAGACACTAACGTACGCAAAATGTGGCAAGCACGCAAATTACTGTACAATAATTTTAGTTATCTGGCAACGTTATTCCCAAATGAGTAGAAACATGATATTAAGCTACGTATTCATGATTGTTCATGGGGTATCAGTAAAAACGATTGAACGAATTATGAAAGGATAAAGGTAACCTTTGCGGAAAACAATGGAAATCTAGTACTGAGTTTACCGAAAACAAGGGGGGGGGGCGGATAAGATAGGCGTGATTTCAGGCGCACCAGACTATTAAATAAACCACATACGGAATGTTGTCTGCAATTTTCATACTACCGAAAGCTGCCAACCTACAATTGATAATCTCTATTAAAAATTGGAAAATGGACAGGCAAGAGGTCTACGTTGTACCAGCTACTGAAGAAAATTGGATTCAAGTGGAAAAAGAAGCCGGACAACAGGAAAATTCTTGTAGAACAAATTATATACGAGCGATGAGGGTAAATCATTTACAAAAGTTAAAAAAATTTTAGGGATGAGGTGAGAACAATCGCATACGTGGATGAAACACGATGCACATACAACTTCCAAGTGTTGGAGTGATAGAACACACTAATTTCTAAATGAAAGGAATTAATCATTGTTCACGCTGGTGGAGATATGGGAGTCATTCCGAATTTCCTGCTTATTTTTAGGTCAGGACCGAAGAGCGGTGATTACCACGATAACGAAAACAATGTACAAGTAAATAAAGCCCTCGTATCCAATTCCTTAAATGTAGAGATTATGGAATGGTTTTCTGACAAGCATATAGCTTATTCGCCAACTATGTACAGACCCCAACTTTATGGAACGTATCACTTAAAATTCGATCAATTGTTCGAAGAAAATTCATTTACGAACGTCACACAAAAACATCGATACTGTGCTGCAATCGCATAATTCCAACAGAAAATGATTATCTAGAATATGACATATGCATTGGTGTAGCAGTGACAGTGACCATAGTTTAATTGAATACGAGTGATTAATGATAAACCTATTTACGTAAATTGTTTAGTATGGTATTTATTTGTTAACGTTGTTTTTTATATCCATGTTACATCGTAATTTATTTTATTTTATTTTGCCACCATAATGTTCTTTATACGCCTCCAAATGCGGGCGTAATGTGGTCTTTATAGCACGGAAATGTCATTGATGCTAAGCAGCATGATTGACAGCAAACACATGACATGATATATAATAGCAATATCACAGTATTTTAGTAACAACAAATTTATATTAATATTTTGTTCCAGTTTCATGGTGCAAAATAAAATAAAACATTGTATGTACCACGGGCATAATTGTAGATTATGGCTCTCAAGAATATAAAAGCCCTCCGCTTCGCGTCGGGCTTTTAACATTCCCTCGAGCCATAATCTTCTGATTATGCCCTTAATACATAATTATTATAGTTGAGTTGTATTAATTTATACATAAATAACGGAATAAAATGTTCTTTTTCAAAATTCTGAAATAATTGACAATTTAAATAAAAATTGTGTTTCTTTTGCGTACGCCACTGAAAATAGTACAACAGTTTCAAAATGTCGTGGCACTCACCCCTCCATGCGCATATGATTCAAACGTGTCGAAAGTATTCGACGAATATGCTACTATTCAACTTATAAATATAGTCATTCGCTTTATTTACTCCACGTTGTATTCGAACTTTGCCATGATACAATATTGTATCGTGGTATGTTGCCGCTTGAGTTTATTCCTTCTGTTTTATAAAAAAATCTTGTCTTTTTGAAGAGACTTTTTATTATCTCATCGTTATTTGTTGTTCAAACTGCCAAGTAAACGTTTTGAACATGAGTGGAGTAGTTGTTCCCAGTCAA
Organism: Vesta saturnalis; assembly: GCA_036346205.1. Taxonomy (NCBI): domain Eukaryota; kingdom Metazoa; phylum Arthropoda; class Insecta; order Coleoptera; family Lampyridae; genus Vesta; species Vesta saturnalis. The sequence goes on along the minus strand of JARFJB010002021.1, from coordinate 8,105,089 downwards.
GCCAATTGTATGAATTTATGAACCGAGAAAAATAATCAAAAAATTTTATTATCCCTGTCGATCGTATGTATGAAGGATTAACAGAAGCAACAGGCATATCCAGAAGAACAATTAAACGCATTACACAGGGAAGTACATTTGGTTCACCTCGTAAAACAATAAACAAACCAGCACCTAGATCAACCATCGACAAGTTTGATGAAGAAGTTGTTAGAAAAATAATTTACAATTTTGTGTGTATCCAAAAGCAAAACCAACAATGCAAAATGTGTTCGCAGCTGTCCAAGAAGAATGGATACATTTAAGAGGAAATTTAAGCAGCCTTCGATCGATTGTGAAAAAGCCAGAAGAATAAAACCAACAGGAAGGTCTTGGTGGAAAGTTCCGTAATAAGGGAGACAAGATCCACATTTTTAAGAAAAATGAAAAAGCACGTAGAAGAGGGCAGAAACATCATTTATAGTGACGAATCATTCTTTCTCAGTTCACATACGAGTACGCATGGGTGGTATGACAGCAGTGATAAAGGAGTGAAAGCACCTGTTTCAAAAGGACAAAATGTTACATTGTGGTGGTGCTAAAGGATTTGTACCAAATGCATTGTTGATGTTTAAATCGGGATTAAAGTCAGGAGATTATCATGACGACATGAATTCTAAGCGTTATATTAAGTGGTTGACCGAAAAACTTATCCCCAATATCGAGCCTAATTCTGTGTTAGTGTTTGATAACGCATCTTACCACAATATATCCACCGCGCCTAATCCAACATGTGCCAGGAAAAAAGGTGAAATGCAGAAGTGGTTAATGAACGTAGGATTTCATTTGATCAAAGTGAGACAAAACCCGAACTCTACTAGAAAATTAAACTTCATCGACCAGTTCATAAAAATTATTTAATCGATAAGTTGAAGGCTGAACACGGTCATTATGTGATAAGGTTGCCACCCTACCATCCAGAGCTAAATCCAATTGGAAAGATATGGGCTCAAGTTAAAAATTATGTAGGGAGTAATAATATTACGCTTAAATTTGAAGATGTGTGGAAATTAGCAGAGAATAAATTTAAATCGATTGGTTGTGAAGAATGGGAAGCTGTATGCAAACATACAGAAAAGATTGATGAAGTCGAAGAGCTGATGTTTACGGTATATACAGGTGAAAGTGATGAAGACATTGATTACACCAGTAGTGACAAAGACAGCGACAGTGAATTAGATTCTAACTAATTAAACTTTTGTAGTTATTTATTTTTGTATGTTAATAAAATTACATTTTAAAATGTTTTATCAATTTGTGATTTATGTTACATATTGGTATTAGAAATTGAAATACTTCTAAAAAAATATTTTCCGAACAAACAAGGACGGTCTCATTAAGTTGCACATTGCTGTGAAACGTAGTAGTTATTTCAACGTTTGTGTTCTGTCCTATTAGAAGTATTTCAAGTTATAATATTATAATCACATTGAGAAGCTTCATTCAAGTTTTGATAGTACACATTTACACCTACTGACTATTGCTTAATCTAAGAATTATCGAACAAATCATTTTTCACATTTTCTAGTCGGCACAATAAACTAATAGTTTGAACTGGGTAAATACTTGTCATATATGTAATAACACTTTCTGACACATATTTTAATGTAATGAGGCTAATTGATTGATTCTTGATGTTGGTTCTTGAAAATATAAATATCTAGACCTGCAATCAACGATGAGCTTTAAGAATTTACCTATTCGATGATTGCTAAGATTAACAACCAGAAATTTTATCAGAAGTTATTCTTATTTTCGGTCTATCTGTTGGGTGTAATTAAAAGTTTATAAAACGTTGAACTTCATTTTTGCAAATCCTTGATGAAAGCAGCTGATGTTGAACAGGTTAGGTTGTGTTTGCTAACTAAATAAGTTATTTTAATGCAAATATGAATTAGGTAATCCAATACATACCTAAATTGAAATTGTGATAAATGATCATTCAATAAAAATGTATTCAGTTACAATATCAATCGTTAAAAAAATCTATAATTACTCAACTTTTTTATATGCCGTATGTGTTAAGGATGGCATTTTTGCTACCGAAATTTCCCGATTATAACATCGTTTAAGTTTTTCAAATTGTAGAAAATAGCGCCGCGCATCTCGAGTGCCACGACATTTTGTAACTACTCTACCACTCAAAGGACCGGTGAAATGTATCCCCGTCGCCTGCGCGTTCGTTTAGCAGGCAGAATGACATAGGCTCTATAATTCATGATTGCAGAAGCCGTATTAGGATGAACGAATAGACCTTCTGAATTTACAGTATATCGTACGTATTTTAATTCAAATTTGCTAACATGTCATTAGTTACGTCCCACGGTTAAACCTGCATTATGTAACCCTTATAGCAGATTGTCGAGCAGTTCTAAATTTTTGTCAAAATTTGAAGTGTATGTAAAATACTTATCTTTTTTGGGTTTTTAATGCTGTATTTTAAATTATACAATCTAAACGTTTCGATAACACTTACAGTTATCTTCGTCAGTAGTATTATCTGTTAAAACTGTTAAAGATATTGTAAACAATTTTGTCAAAGTTGAAAAATTAAAACATATAAACATCAGCCTGCTATCAACATAACAGTTTGAGAAACGTATAAAGCCAACTATAGAATTAAATTTTAGTAAAGAATAACTAGGTCATTAAAAATTAAATATTGTTAAACTGTCTTAAAGATGACAAATCAGAACACTCTCTAACGGCGAAATCTAATAATGAAAAATGTATGCCAAAAAACACATTGAACAAGATTTAATCAAGTTATGATGTTAGTGTAAAGTTGTGAAAAACTGCAATTTCAAAATGATGGAAGCATTCAAAAATATAAACATGGCATCAAATAAAATAACCCAGTTAAATCTAACAAAGAGATGTCTTTATCAATAAGTGCAAGTGGTATTAACAATGAAAAGAATAATGCAGAACGTTTTTTGTAATTTTTCTAATTTTAATCTTAATTTCAACTACTTATGTTAAATTTAACATATAATTGGTAAACCATTTGCTTCAAGGTCTACGAAAAAGACAGCAAAAAAGCTAGACATACCAAAAGTCAAAATTAAAATCAAACTTAAGGTGTATCAATATGCCTTTTTGTAATTATAAGATCCCAACACCTATTTAAACGGAGATTTTCTTCTTGTCTATTAAAATTATTAGGGTGTTTATATATCTCAACAGCTTCACGTTGTAAACAAATAAAATAATGAGATTGTCTTGACAATATTTCCATATTGTCAAATTAAATATCATGATTTAGATTATTCAAGGCATGGTCAGCCACAGCAGACTTCTCTGGTTGACCCAATCTACAAAACCTCATATGTTCTTTACGTCTTGTATCAAAGCTACGTTTTGTGGTTCCGATGTATACTTTTTCACATAAACAAGGTAACTTATACACTCTGGAAGATGATGAAGGGTTTGACACATCTTTAAGTGATCTTAAATGTCCTTTAATTTTTCTTGTAGGTTTAATAATAGCCCTAATGCCACATTTAATTAGGATTTTCTCAATTATAGCTGTATCATTAGCTATAAAAGGAAGAAAAGCAGTACCAACATTAAGAACTGGTTTTTCTTTAAGGTTACGTCTAGAAGGTGTAATAACGTTATTAATATCTGTAAGTGAATATCCACTATCTTGGAAGGATTTTGTTAAATATTTATATTCATCCTTCAACAATTCAGGGTTACAAATTCGTTTTGCTCGATCTACTAAAGATTTAATTACACCAATTTTTTGACATGGATGGTGATTGGATAATTTGTGAAGGTATCTATCAGTGTGTGTCGGCTTTCTGTAAACCTCAAAAGATAGTGAATTATTATTTTTAGATATTGGTATGTCAAGAAATGGTAAACTTCCATTAGTTTCTTTTTCCATGGTAAACTGAATACTAGGATGTATACCATTTATAAAAACCAAAAACTCATGCAGTGCCTCTTCTCCATGTCTCCAAATAACAAATGTGTCATCTACATATCTATACCAAACTGAATGTTTTTTAGATGTATTTTGTAACGCTAATGTTTCAAATTTTTCCATGTAAAAATTAGCTATAACAGGACTACCCATTGCTACATCGTCAATCTGTACTGAAAAAATAGTTATGACCTTTGGAAAAAGATTATCAATGTTTACAATAGATTCTTTTAGAGGCACTTTTGTTAAAAATGAAACAACATCAAAACTAACCATTATATCACCCTCTTCAATTTGAAACTATTAATTTTTTCAACAAAGTCGGCAGAATTTTTTATGTAATGGGGGTGTTTTACCTAAATGAGCTTGTAATAAAAATTTAAGATGTTTTACTATATTTGAAGAACCAATTGCACTAACAATTGGCCTTAAAAGAATATTAGGTTTGTGAATTTTAGGTAAACCGTATAGTTTTGGTGAAATAGCTTCAGAGTTAGTTAGGAATTAACTAACTCTGAAGCTATTATGGTATACATCTTAGTATTCAGTTTACCATGTAAAAGAAACTAATAGAAGTTTACCATTTCTTGACATATTAATATCTAAAAATAATAATTCACTATCGTTTAAGGTTTACAGAAAGCCGACACACACTGATAAATACCTTCATAAATTATCCAACCACCATCCACGTCAAAAAATTGGTGTAATTAAATCTTTAATAGATCAAGGAAAACGAATTTGTAACCCTGAATTGTTGAAGGATGAATACAAATATTTAACAAAATCCTTCCAAGATAGTGGATATTCACTTACAGATATTAATAACGTTATTACACCTTCTAGACGTAACCTTAAAGAAAAACCAGTTCTTAATATTGGTGCTGCTTTTCTTCCTGTTATGGCTAATGTTACAGATAGAATTGAAAAAATCCTAATTAAATGTGGCATTAGGGCTATTTTTAAACCTACAAGAAAAATTAAAGAACATTTAAAATCACCCAAAAGATGTGCCAAACTCTTTATTATCTTCCTTAGTGTATAAGTTACCTTGTTCATGTGGAAAGTATACATCGGAACCACAAAACGTAGCTTTGATACAAGACGTAAAGAACATATGAGATTTTGTAGATCAGGTCAACCAGAGAAGTCTTCTGTGGCTGACCATGCCTTGAATAATCTAAATCATGACATTCTATTTGACAATATGGAAATATGGTCAAGACAAACTCATTATTATGTTCGTTTACAACGTGAAGCAATTGAGATATATAAACACCCAAATCATTTTAATAGGCAAGAAGAAAATTTCCGTTTAAATAGGTTTTGGCATCTTATAATTAAAAAAAGGCATGACACGTCTTGATTTTGATTTTAATTGTGACTTTTGGTATGTCTAGGTTTTTTTGCTGTGCTTTTCCTAGACCTTGAAGCAAATGCTTTACCAATTATATGTTAAATTACCACTGCACTATAATTTAACGTAGGTAATTGAAATTAAGATTAAAATTAAAAAATTACAAAAAACGTTCTGCATCATTCTTTTCATTGTTAATAACACTTGCACTTATTGACAAATATATCTCTTTGTTAGATTTAACTGGATTATTCTATTTGATGTCATGTTTATATTTGTGAATGCTTCTATCATTTTGAAATTGAAGTTTTTCACAACTTTACACTTACATCAGAACTAGATTAAATTTTGTTAAATGTGTTTTTTGGCTGACATTTTGTATTGTTAGCCTTCGACCGTTTAGAGGGTGTTCTGGTTTGTCATGTTTAAGACAGTTTAACAATATTTAATTTTTAATGGCCTAGTTATTCTTTACTAAAATTTAATTCTATAGTTGACTTTAAACGTTTCTCAAACTTTTATGTTGATAGTAGGATGATGTTTATGTTTTAATTTTTCAACTTTGATAAAATTGTTTACATCTTTAACAGTTTTAACAGATATTACTACTGACGAAGATAACTGTAAGTGTTATCGAAACGTTTAGATAGTATAATTTAAAATACACCATTAAATAACCCAAAAAAGAATAAGCATTTTATTATGTCTGATAATGGTGAAAGTTTACATTTTCATATTGAAGTGTATATGATTACAATGTCTAAAGGTTCAAGAACAAAAGCTATTTGTTCAGATCATAGTACCTTGTCAATTAATCTTTTCCTAGTAGAAGGCGCATTATGAAGTAAAAAATAGTGTTTCGTAAATGAAAAAGTCCTTCATTTGAATTCGCTAACGGTGTACACACTAATCCGATTTTGTGTCAAGAATTGTGATATATCAATCATAGCGCTAACTCGATCTAACGGGCTTCACAAAATCCTTCTTTTAAAGTAGTAAGATTGGACATGACCAATCACTCCCTGACCTTTCAACAATTCTTACTTCAATCGTTTTGCAAGCTTTACATCGATGTTTCGGTATAATAATCGAAACAGGGTAATAGGGTTTTTGTATCAGAAGTTATCTGATAACTAATTTAATGAGACACTGATTTGGCGCAACGAATACCTACCTCAGCCCTATCGAAATGTCGGTATATTGCATTACTTAAAGAAGTTTGTTTCGATATTCAAATCTTATTTAGATTGTATAGTTTTGTTACAAGTATTAACTTCTGCAATGTTTAGTACGAAACCAACAAATTTCCAGAAATTAATTCCAAGTACTATTAGTTGTATACCATCTAACACAAGAACCTCTAATACTACACTCCCATAGTGTACACTGTACAGTTATATGTAAGTTAATGGTACTATACTTGATACTTTTTACTTTTATTTAAGTGATATATTCGAATTTTTTTTTGTCTAAAATAGCTTCATAGTTTCACAATCTAGTTTTTTTCTAAAAATTTATACAGTAACATAAGGCCGTTCATCTGTAGAAGCAGTCGAGTTTCGAATAATTTGTTGCATGAACTGGGTGCACCTTGTAAATGTTCGGCAGACGAGTACATGACCGTTTACTGCTTCGTGTGGTAATTTTCTTATCTTAAATAAAACACTTATGGCACGTATTAACCGGTCCATCTAAGTTTCCACAAAAAAAAACAAATTTTTTTTCGCAAGATATTGGACATTGGACATTGGTTTATTTGAAACTGAAACAGTAGAAACCAGAGAATTTTTATTATCCGAAACACGTTCACTGATGGTATCAGTGTTAGCTGAAATTCAATTTTGAGTAATATTATTACGTCAACTGCATTATCCTCCGAGCATTTATCTACGTTACGGAAAACCGTTAATTTTTTTACACGCATTATAAAAAAGTTTTAAATAACCTGACGGTTTTAAATCCGAAGTAGAAGCAGAAGTACTTTTGATGTTGTAACGTCCCTCGGGTACCCTATCTTGAAAAGCGTAATTTGAACTTATTTGCAATAATGCAAATTCAAGAACCAAACAACCGCTAAGTGATTTATCTTAATGTGACTATTACTCAAATTAGTTGCCTGCCTTACTTTGACTTTCCGGGCAATAATTAAAACATTAGAATTTGTTTACAAGTCTGATATTTAATTACTCGCAAAACTCAAATCTTATCAAACGAAGTGGTCGTCTAGTGGTGGGTACGTTGTGCTATCCAATTTAGGTAGGCTGGATGAGGTACGTGTTGCATCTTGAGGGGCAGGTAAAAAAAATGAAACTACTCAAATTAAAATCAACGAACTTGGCGCAGCGATGGTTCAGCCCGTTAATCTACGATTGTGGGAAAAAATCACCAATGAAACCCACTTTATTCATAAATAAATCAAATAACAAAAAAAAACAATGAAGGGTTAAATATATAAGAAAACACCATTAAATCAGGTTAAAGCGCGTTCAAAATTATAACATTAAGAGGACATGAATAAAAACCAGTTTAGTTATACAGAAACACAATAATAAAAAAATACATGTAGTCACACGCACAATTGGGTCATAAATAATCAAAATAGAAAATCATAATAAAAATCGTAACACCAAACATGTGGCCCTTTTAAAACCAATGATGCCGGCCTTTAAGTAAATAAGCTACATAAAACAATAAAGCAAATTAGGGTACATATAAAATAAAATAACAATAAATTTCACAGGTAATAAGGTAAAGGCGAGGGCAAAACAAAACAGACAAGGAATTTACAAGTACCAAATTGTTTAGTTACGACTAAAGCACATTGTAATAAAGCACATATAAAGAGAAATCAGCTCGCAGGCAAATAATTCTACTTCAACAAACTGACAAATGAAACTCATTAAAACAAAGCCTTAGAAGGGTAAGTTATAAATAGATCACTAACATCGTGACCGATATATAATATTGAGTGCGTTAGAAAAATACTGTGCTCCCTTCTCCGGTTACATACTCATCTATACAACAAATAAAAACAATAGAAATAAAAATTGGAGGTGTTTAATGGGCTGGCTTGGGAGTGTGTACCAACTGGCAATAATTGCCTTTCACAATTAATAACTAGCGGTATCACATACCGATTCACCAGCCACCTCAACAAAATTATTAATATAACCAACACCCAATAATGCTAATTCGCCCAATACCAGAGTGAGAGGACCCTGTACTGTCTTTTTATTTTAGCAGATTTCAGCTTGATGAACCCGCGTACGAATAAGATACCTTTGCAATGCAATGTTTGGTATTTAATATGTTATCTAGGCTGGTCAAAATGATTTGTTGCGAGCTTTCAGTTATATAAAAATACATACCTACACTAGAATAAATATTCCCTTAATTGATCACAGAGTAACACTCGAAAGAAAAGGCAAATTAGTGTTGGCTAATTCAAAAGAAAATGTACACGCGCGAAATATTTTTAAAAACAAGCTATCTACAATGAAGGTATTTAATTAACCCAAAAATCGATCTGGCTCGATTGACACTCTAACTGTAACTCCCCTCCCCCCCTTCGATTTCAAAACTAACTATACCTACTCCAGAAAAACCATCCCCGTTTTTCAAAAGCAATAAAAACAAGAAACACTACTTTCCGTTGGAACAGTTTCATATTAATTAGTGAACGACATCTTAATTTTAAAAATATGCATTCGTCCCTAACCCTTTATAATTCTCTCGAAGTTTCAAGTAACGAACAAAGATATCTTCTGATCGTGGCCTGTACCGACACAATTATTTGTTAAGCTAATGACTTTTTTTGCCATCAAGAGCGAGCAAATTCCAAAGACTCGTTACGCCCCTTCAGTAAAGTGTTTTTAAGCGTGCACTTGCCACTCACCCCTAACATGTGTTTACATACATATTAGTCACAAACAATCCTACATTCTTTACATAAAATATCTAAATAGAATATTTTGAAAACAATAGCAAATTACGACCTATTATCAAGATATTAGAAATCCACTAATTATCTTTTCTATCGTGGTAACAATGGTGATTTGACAAACGTCTACTACAATAATAAAATTTTCGCGGTCCGCTACCTACAATGTTATCGACACAATTTACGTCAGTGGAAAAGAATTTATGTACTCACAATGTTGGGCGCAATCCATTGAGCAGTGACTTGAGTCCGTATAGTTCAAGCTGTGACCATTGATATGTGTTGCGTATAACTTGCTTATAACCCAACATGAGTTCGCAACAATGTGAGAGGAGAAACATGTTTAATTTTTACCAAATAATCATACCGAATTGTCAACTAGGCAAGTAGATATTTAAAAAAATTTCCAAGCCTTTTCTAAACTTCTCGCTCAATACCGGATGTCCCACTTAACATCAACAGTTCAATGTCTCCTTAACGGTGGGAGAGAAACAAAATTATTACGTATAAAACTTTATTCTGGTGGAAGGGGTCGTTGCTCCGGAAATCCGATGAAACGTTAAGATTAGTTTTATTTACAATAGAACACCCTATATATTATTTATATATTATTTTTCGAATCATGCAGAATTTGCATTGGTAATTGATATAGAGTGTACATTGGTCAAAGGGTAAATTTTCGACTATAAAAAACGCAACACCATTTATACCAGCCATTTAGCGAATAGGGGCAATGAGCTATTCAGAAATGTACGGGTTGTCATGGCTTTCCTAGGGGACTACCAAAATATTCATATACAATACCTCAAGTGGGCGATGAATTGCCGAAATTTTTGCCAAAGTGTATGAGTGTTTATTGCTTCGATATAAATTTTGAAGCAATAAACACGATTAAGCACTTTGACAAAAATGTATGCATTTTGTCGGCCATGAGTGGTATTTAAACACTATTCAACGAACAAAGTTGACCGTCAATTGACAAGTCATGAATTAATTCATTAGTTTTAATTTAGAACAAGTTGCAGGTTATATAGTGGTTTCAATGGTAGTCGGAGTCTGCATTACTTTGACGAACAAAGTAAACATCCAAATTTATGTCAATTTGACATTTCACCGGAAGGCAATCAAAATGGAAGAGAAAAAATTGTCGGGAATATTCCGGTAGCGAAATTGTCGCACAACTGTGCTCTGATTCAGTTAGTGTTGTTAGTGATCAGGAATGCGCTGGCCAATTGCGACAATTGATTTCTGACATTTAGTATACAATATGTTCTCTGACAGTAGCATTTGTAATAAGTACGTCCTAGCATTGTTGTTTATAGGGTGCCAAACAAGGAATGTTTGTGCATTAAGATACCCTGAGCGCATTGTGTTGTGTAGGCAAATCTTGGACTTCATGGCAGTCTGAATGATCGACGCAAGGTAAATTAGTTTCGAATAGAAGAGCTCGTAATGAACAGAATGAAATCAACTTGAGAGCTGCAGTAAAAGTAAATCCTCGTATCAGCATAAGAGCATTGGAAAATGTAAGTGGAGTAAGCCGATGCAGTATCAAAAATATTTTAAAATAAGCAAAGTATCACCCTTTTTACATGAATCAAGGCTTATATGGTGAGGATTTTAACAAAAGAACTCAGTTCTGCAACTGGGTTTTAAACCAGCACAATCAGGGCGGTATGTTTTTCAACAAAATCTTGTCCACTGATGAATGTTAATTCAAAATAATTATCAATGTAACCTTCACAATGCTCACTATTGGAGTATTGAAAACCACATTGGCTAAGACAAGTTGATACTAAGCGAGTTTGGTCAGTTACAGTAAATAGTAGGGTTTTGAACGACCGAATTCAGGAGCCACATCTCATAAATGCGGTTACGAATGATAAACATTTTCGATCACTTGCGACAGACGTTCGATTATGAACGGTTTAAGGAATCGTTCCTGAAAAAAGTCGCATATGCATCGAACAACGGAGTAGTTACGTTGAGCACCTGTTATAAGTTTTTAATCATTATTCTCTGTTGTTTCACTATTAGTTTATTAATTTTTGTCATTTGTTTTGTGTTGTTATTACTTTCAATAAAATATGCATGTAAAAATTAAATGTACCGGCTTTTATACAGAGTGTAAAAAAATAGTAATCAGTAGTTTTATAGGAAAGCCATGATAACCAGTACATTGTTGGATAACCATTTTTTTGGTTTTTCGTGTAGCTAATATACAGTGTGTTATATTCGGATGGTTTTAGTGATTTATAGCAGAAACATTTTTATTCACTTGCAAAAACCTCTGTATAGCAGCTATTTATTGCAAATGCAACCCTAAAAGTCGCAACTGGCTAGCGCACTCCTGATAACTAGCAATACTAGCTGAATTAAAAAATGTATCTGATTTTCTTGAATATTTGGGTAGTCCTTCAGGAAAATCACAACAACCCGTACATTATTGGGTAGCCCATTTTCTATTCGCTAACACATAGTGTTTCAATTGAAATTTTTTAAATTATTTATAGTCGAAAATCTGCTGATTTGACTGCTGCTGGTGATCACTCTGTATAAACGAGCGATGCAAATACTGCATGTTCTTACTTTCTCACGTATAATGGTAATAGTTGTGAAGTGTCAACTGTTAACTTCCCTACATCCTGCGATATAGCCTACTAACTTTAGGAGGAAACTTGATCTAAATTTCAGAAATGGATCTTTAAGTATTGGAGATAAACTCAGATAACCTTAATAAACCTTACATTTATTTTTTATGAGGATTCGAGAAATGTGATTATATATAGAGTATTCAATTAATCAAAACTAATTATATTGTCGCAACGGATTTCCTGGCCACTTCGAATCTTCAAAAATGTTTTAGAGCAGCGGCCCCTTTCACCTGAAGGAAGTTTTATTAGAAACAGCGCTTAAAATGGTACACGCAAATATAATAAAACAAAATTAATAAGTAATAAAAGTACGGTAAGGGTTGTTTATTGATCAAAGACGATGTTTGGAAACTGTGGAAAGCGTCACGTTCACGACTCTTATTCTATTTTTGGGTACTAACGCTTTTTAATTTTTTAGTTGAGATACAAAAAGCGTAGTTACAAGAGTAGTAATGGTTTCCATAAATATAAATACATAGATGAAATAGGCTTATTTTCACTTACCGTTCGAACACAAATTATCTATCAAAACCTAGTCGAGACCTTACGTTTGGCGCCAGTAGAAGGGGTATAGCATGGGATGTGAAGTCATAATTAATTAATAGTGGTGGGGGTCAGAGTAAAAGTCTGGAGTGGGGCTAGGGGTGGCGCTGAGGGTGGGGTCGGCTTCTTTTCGGGGGCTTTTTTAAACCCTCGATGCAATTTTCAGCTCCTAGACAACATTTTAACTCCTAATTAGGGCCCTTTTGTCAAAGTTGATCGTGCCCGTCTCACTCGTCTCTCCAGCCTCTCTCTCTCTCTCTCTCTCTCTCTCTCTCTCTCTCTCTCTCTCTCTCTCTCTCTCTCTCTCTCTCTCTCTCTGGCTCTCGTAAGCATTGACCTAACCTAATCGCAAGAAACGATCAAAACGAGGGGACGAGGGAAAGGCGAGAGTCGAGAAAGCCGTGGAAGACGAGAGAAAGAGAGAGAAAGAGAGCGGGAGAGAAAGAGAAAGGGAGAGAGAGGGGCTGGAGAGACGAGTGAGACGGGCACGATCAACTTCTATTACATATTAAAAATACATCACTAGGCGGCGTCGCAAACAAGCAAATGTGCTTTAAAAATACACTACTAAATAAAGCAACGCTCAACTTCCATTATAGAAAACATGTACTAGTTTAAAAATACACCACTAGATGGCATCACAAACAATCAGATCTGTTTTTAAAAATAAGTGTAATCTAATTGGAAGGATTCTTTGTCATGCGCAAAGGACGTGTACATCATATAATTCGAATCCAATTAACTTTCATGTTATTTCGGTTACATAACTGGGGAAATCCAAAACATTACTTTATATTAATGACTGCTGGACGACTCACTAGATGACGTCACAGTCAAGTCTGCTTTAAAAATAAGTGTAATCCAATTGGATGAATTTTTTTCTCGCGCAAAGAACGTGAACGTCATTAATTCGAGTCTATTTAACTTTCGTAAAGATTTCACTAATGTAGGACTGCTATCTTTTCCATGTACATTAGATGCACTTGAATAGTGAAGGGTTATGATTGTGGTTACATAACTGTAGCAATCAGAAAATAATTACTTCATGTTAATGATTTTTTAAGTACTTATTATCCAGTTATAAGGAAGACGCCTAAAGTGTATTTGTTGTGAGCAGCTATTTTTACCCTGTTGAGGTGTTCTTCCCATACGTTAATCGTCATCGACCCTGATAGTGCTCATTTTGTATTTTAACCATTACCCCTTATTTTATTTACCTTATTTAATTGCTAGAGGTCTGATTTCAAGTTTGGTTATATTTACTTTTTATAGGTGTTTTTACCGATTTAACTGTAAAACGTATTTTTTTCACTGTATGCAAAACTCGTCAATACTGTGCACGTTAATTTGTGAGATATTATTGTTATTATAGTTGTCTAATGATAATGATGAGCGTGACTAAAATAAAACGCGTCCTATAATTAAAACCATAATAAGTTGTGAGTTAAGAGTGGACTAAGCCCGAAAACTGGTGTAGACGTCTTATACCAATCCCACAAGTTAGAACTAGAGCCTCTTATTTCAAGTTTCCCCCCGTAACCATAACAAGGATCTGTATGTAGTTTTAAAATATACCGCTATGTGGAGTCACTTCTACTACAGAAAATAATCATTAGTCCATACACTACTAGATGCGCCACAATAAATTCAAATTTTTGGACGAAGCACCGAGAGCAAATTGCACAACCCTGGACCTGCCTTACAAGTAAGCATTAATGCCCCTTAGAATACTATTTCACATTTCCCATCGAAACCAAACGGCCGAGGGTCTTGATTATGACTCATAATTAAAAGGTTAATGATGATACAATTTAATTATAACAAAATGGCGGAGGGTTTTGATTATGACTCATAATTAAAAGGTTAATGATGATACAATTTAATTATAACAAAATGGCCGAGGGTCTTGATTAAGACTCATAATTAAAAGGGTTATGATGATACAATTTAACTATGACTTATAATTAAAATAATTGTGAGTTTTGATTATAAATCTAATTTAAAGACAAGATGGTCGCGGAATCTTTTTGACATATAATTAAAATATTTGAACTTTGACTCAACCGTTCCTTTCCACCTCACATAACACCCGCGCCCCAGCAATTTAATTATGACTCATAATTAAAAAAAATGCCCCCTTATTAGAATACAAATTCAAATTTCCCTCTATAACCATAAAACAATAACAAACTTCCACTATCCATCTACGCATCTAACGTCGGGGAAAACCCCAGTTATTATGACCCATAAATAAAATAATTGGACTCTGATCTGCCCTGCCCTTTTCCTACGTGTCAATCTCCACAATTTAATTTTTTTTTTTTTATGTTTGTGGACCTGAACAGGCTAAATCAGGCCTATCGTACTAAAGCACTCAGGAACACTTAGGAGGATGGATAGAGGGATAATGAATTGCCAATAGATGCCTATGAACAGCTACCATAAATTTTCTCATATCATAGGTGAGAGGAAAACAGGAACTAAGGAGATCATTCCCGAGTTTAGAAGCCGTGTAGAAAAATGTAGATTGCGCCAGTTTGGTACGACAAGTGGAGATTTGTACTACATACTGATGATGTGAATGAGCGAACCAAGTGTTGCTCGCAAATATAGCCCGAAATGGAATCAAAGAATATAATTCAGCAGCACAATAGCCGTTGTAATAACGATAATACAAAGAAAGAACTGAAACCATCCTTCTATGCTCAAGGGACTGTATGTGAGAGGTTAAGGACGGGTCATTTATGAGCCTAATCGCTCTCTTTTGAATACGATCAACGATATCGAGAGCGTATTGGGGAGCACTAACCCAGAGGTGAGAGTTATATTCCAGATGAGGACGAATTTGGGCCTTATACAGCAGAAGAAGTTATAGAGAGGTAAAGTACTGCTTAGATCTGTACAAAAAGCCCATTTTACGAGCAGCTGTTTTGGTAGCTGACGGAAGATGGTCAACCCATGAGAGATTTGAAGATACAGTCATACCCAACAAAGTAATAGAGTCTGAAAACTTAAGAACTGAGCCATTCATACTTACAACTGGAACTAATCGATCTTTTTGGGCGGACATAAGGCAACACTGAGTTTTCTTAGCATTAAATTTAACTAGATTATTGCTTCCCCGTTCGATAATACGTTGAATGTCTTTGTTGATTGAATTTGCCATTTCAGCTTTAATTTCTTGATTTAACATAGAAGGTGGATTATCACTATGAGTAGACTGAGATGAACTACAGGGAAGAGTGCTATCGTCAGCAAAGCAATGGATGGGGTTAATTGTTGAAGAAATAAGGTCATTTATGTACAGTAGAAAAAGTGTAGGCGCTATAACGGATCCCTGTGGTACATCCGCGTTAATGCTAACTTCTTTTGAAAAAAAACCATCAACTACGACACGTATTCGTCTTTTATCCAGGAAACTAGAAACCCAGTTGATGAGCGTATCATTTAACCCAAACGAGGTGAGTTTGGCAAGTAACCACTTATGTCAAACTTGGCCAAATGCCTTTGAGATATCTAAAGCGACTACAACTGTTTCATCGGACTGCTCTACTATATTGTTCCAAACTTGGGTCACATATGAAAGAAGATCGCCTGTTGAACGACTTTGCTTAAACCCATATTGGTGGTCACTAAGGAGTTTGTTAGTTTCAAGGAACGTGAGCAGTTGCTGATTGATTGCTTTTTCCATGATTTTAGACAAAATGGAAGTGATGGCAATTGGTCGGTAATTTGAGGGATCGGTCTTATTGCCTTTTTTTGGGAATAGGTTGAACATTTGCTAACTTCCATGATGAAGGGAATTCCCCAGAAGACATAGAGATCGTATAGAGCTTAGATAGGACTGGTACTAGTTCGGGGGAACATTTATCTAAGACAATAGCTGGAACACCGTCTGGGCCAGTCGCCTTATTGAGATCAAGCCTACTGATGATCGATTCCAAGAGCTTGTACCGAAAATGAATTGGTTTCATAGCGTATGAAGAAGAGTTGACGAGTGGCACATCTTTTCCAGAATCATTGAGACACGAGTTTGATAAATTATGACTGAAAATTACATACAAAATGGCGGAGGATCTTGAATAAAAACAAAATGGCCGCGGTGTTTGATTATGACTCATAATTAAAATAATTGGAGTTTGAACTCATCCCCCAGGGTCACGTGAATACCCCCAACTGGCCCCTACGTGCGCATTTGCCTACCCTCTAGGGGATTAACCGCCAAAAAGGCTCTTAATATATACAAAAGGACCCTAATTAAGGGTGGAAATGTCGTCAAGGGGCTGAATATTCCATCAAGGGTTGAAATACGCCCCCGAAATAAAGCCGACCCCACCCTCAACTCCACTCCTAGCCCCACCCCAGACCCCCACTCTGACCTGCACCCCTTCTACTGGCGCCAAACGATAAGTTGTGTGTTAAACGAATTATTAGGATAGTACGTAAAAATTATTTACAGTAACAAGTTACCAGCTGGTTTCAGGGAGGATTTGGCGTAGGTGTGATGATCGCCAAACGGTAGGGCCAGTTGACTTTGAAAAGAATACGTCAATAGCCCTATTTCCAACTAGGCGTTGTCCCTTGCATTGAGCTATGCTTTCCTTTATGTTAAAAAAGCTCGCTTCTACAAATAATAATATTGAACACAATTAAAATAATATAATCAAAACAATAATTGTATCAAATACATGAAACAATCAAATTTAATAAATGAAAGAGTTAACTATCTCAAATTCACGGAATGTTGTATTACCGACACTCATGTAAAAGCCTGCATGAACGTTTATTTATAACTTGGGAAACGAACAAATCCTTTAAGTGCAATTAAAACCTTTTAATTGAATTGAATAACGACTATTCAAATTACGTGTGTTTTAATCAGTTTTACATGCAAGCTTTCACCTAAAACAATTCACAATGGATTAGGTTACAAGTACAATGTGGCCAGGAGGATATATTTTAAGTCTTCAGTTACATCAGCATTTATTCAAGTAATTTATGATAATTTGTGCATTTAACAAACTGGATGGCATGGAATAAAAATAAATTTGTAATTAACATACGCTACCACTTTTAAAAAGTAGTTTCATACAAATTTAAAAATATATTATTGTCACCTCGCACACACTGATTAAATTTATCAATGACTATAGAAATATTAAAACTACCGCAAGTATAGGTAATTAAACCCAAATTTTCACCGTGATTAATTACTCATTTTGAAAGGGTGAATTATCGAAAATACTATTAGAGGATAAATTTTGTTAAAAATGCGCCAAATTAAAATTAAATCTGGCAATTTCATTAATACCTAGCTTTTATTACGTTTCATTATTGAGATGTTTACAAATATAATTTAGTGATAGAATTTGAATAATCAACTTGTTTCATTTGTCGTTGAGCGACCAAAGCAGATAATTAAACAACTTCTACCTCTTTGTTTTGGCTCAGTGACACGATAATAAATTTATAAGTTGAAAGCGACTCAAACTCAAATTTATTTACATTGATTGCACTGTACGAGTGTCGAGTAAATTTTGTTCCACGAGTATACATTACACTCAAGTCAACAACTTATGTAGTTACAGCGATTATTAAATTTTTGGCGTAAAGGGAGGTGTTCACTTTTAAGGAATTTCATTATGCGTTTTACGTACACATTCCGTATTTAAACCTAGCATTCGTTTTTTAAACTAATACAAACTTTACATAAATGTGTTACACAAGTTTGTTATGTATTTAACATGTAAATATTTTACTTCAATGTTAATTACGGATATTTTTATTTAAGCTTGGAATTTGTGAGTTAAAATGTGGTAATAATCGGTAGAAAATGTTATGTTGCTAATTATATTGTTTAACTGTTGATTAAAATAAAGTTTAATAATCTCAAGTAAAAGCAAGATTAAAATCCAAAGTTTCTAATCTTCGAATAATTCATTAAAACTATCTTTTGCATATTCAAACGTAAATTGTTTCGGTTCCACCAAGTCATGCTGACACATCTTATACTAATTACACGTAATGACAATAAAGGTGTCATGTTATCCCGTATCATTTATGAAATGTAAAGAGAGCAGTTTTATTTATATTCTACGGCGATTATTCCATTTGTCATGTGTTCGACAGACGAGCTTAACGTAATCCCCTGCGTACCAATTACTTACAGTTCATGAATTCGGACATAGTTCTCTTGCTTAATTCGTTTGATAAGACCACAAGTTCTACCAACCTATTTCTGCACCTATATCTTCTTGCCACTTTCAAAGAGTGCCCATCATAACCCCAAGAGAATAGTAATAATTGCAAAACATTTACGGTAGCGTGTAGTTGGTCGTACCGCATAGCACAAAATTAGTACAAAATTTTTTGCTACAAGAATTTCAAAATCTTTGCTTTGGTATAGCTTAATGAAGTTTGACTTTCCCACTGGTTCTTCTTAATAACCTATAAAGTAAAATATCATAAAATTACCATCAAGTTATAACGATCAAATTTTTGTAATTGTCTAATGGCTACAGGAATCCTCACGGATCCAGTGTATTAAGACACAATTATAAAAAATGGCATTTGGCATTCGTGCGAAGTTTCTAAAGGATACAACCATAAAATATAATAATTTCAATGGGTTAGTTACTCTAAACAGTATTACAACAAAGCACTGCTAGTAACATGTTAAATTAAAACCCACACTCGTATTCTCTTTTATTGTTTGTAGTAGTTAGAATGCTCAATTTCAGATAGTTTTATTTACCTCTGAGTGATCACAGTAAGTAATTAAATAATCTCGGGCCATTTATTTTGACTCAGTGACACGATAATTTTACAAATTGAAATGGCTGTGTCAGGAAATTCTACTTTGTCTACATTGATTTCACTTTTAAAGGTACTGATGCGGTGTAAAGTACATTTTATATTACTATTCTACTTCCTTAGCAGTTTGTAAATCAATTTTTCATTAGTAATGGCTTATGTTTTCCCAAAAATTTCCAAGAAATTTACTTGAACATGGACAGGAATGGATTTCTATTTTGTACACGATTTGGAAGTTCCTTAGCGGATCAACACCTCATTCCCTTTTCTAAATGATTATATAAGTTTGATGAATGATTTATAATATTTAGCTGTGTAGCGTCCCCCAGGCACCCTATCTTGACAAGCGCAATTTGAACTTATTTGCAATACTGCAAATTCAAGAACAAAATTCACCTGAGATGAATTATTGTCTTTGTTTTTCGAAGGTTCCTGTTTTGGTCATGAAGGTATTAAAAAAAAAAAGGTTACCTAATCATCCTAAAAAAAATATTATTAAACCTATTCCATTTCTTTGAATTTCCACGATCTAGGTTGGAAGGTCGTGTGTTGTCCCACACTAGATATTTTACATTTACAAATGGATATTGATTTAAAAAGAAGTTTCCCTCTTTTCAGATTCGAACCTTTATTCTAAGGATTATTACGATTCACCCTAATTCAGTTAACCACGGATAAAATTAACTACATACAATTTTGGCATTTTTTGCAAACCATTTTTTTGGGCTCAACCTCAGAACGGACATTTCTGTCCTTTGTTCAGTTTCGAATCTTTGGAATCTTTAAGTAGGAAGTTAAAAAGAATGATAAGTGTGCATTGAATGTCTAAGTTAATTTAAACTAAACTGCCATATTGTTAAATGTGGTTAGTATGTATAATGTAATGTTCACCAAGTCCCCCAGGTACCCTATCTTGAAGAGTGTAATTTGAACTGATTCGGAATAATAAAAATCTAAGAACAAAACAATCGCTAAGTGACTTATCTTGACTTGACTGACAATAATGTCCCTATTACTCAACTTAATTGCTTGCGCTACTTTGACCTTCCGGGCAATAATTAAAACATTAGAATTTATTTACAAGTCTGATATTTAATTACTCACAAACCTCAAATCTGATTAAACGAAGTAGCCGTCTAGTGTTAGGTACGTTGTGCTATCTAAATTAGATAGGCTGGATGAGGTAAGTGTTGCATCATGAGGGGCAGGTCTGTAAGTATATAAGCACATAGAACAATAAAACAAATGAAACAAATGAAAAATGCAACAGTAAAATTTCACAGGTGGTAAGGTAAAGGCGAGGAGAAAAGAAAATAGACAAGGAATTTGCACGTACCCAATTGTTTAGTGACCACTGAAGCACAGAATACTTAAATCAAATTACAATAAACCAGATACAAAGGGAAACTCATTAAAATAAAGCCTTATAAGGGTAAGTTATAAATAGATCATTAACATCGTGACCGATATATAAGTTTGAGTGCGATAGAAAAATAACGTGCTCTCTTCTCCGGCTACACACTCATCTATACAACAAATGAAACCAACAGAAATAAAAATTTGAGGTGTTTAATAGTCTGGCTTGGGAGTCTGTACCTGCTGGAAATTGCCTTTTACAATTAGTAACCAGCGGTAACCTATACACATTCACCAGCCACCTCTACACAATTATAAATATAACCAACAACCAACAATGCTCATTCGCACAAATACCAGATTGAAAGGGCCCTATACTGTCTTTTTATTTTAGCAGATTATGTTATGTTAGATATGTTATCTAGGCTGGTAAAAATGATTTTCTGCAAGCTTTCACTTATATAAAAATACATACTTACACTAGAATTCCCTTAATTGATCACAGACACAAATAGTTAACCTACGCGGTTTAACTTCAAAAGGGTGACTTATTTATAAATTAATATTTGAAATTCACATTACAACTAACACTCGAAAGAAAAGACAAATTAGTGTTGGCTAATTCAAAAGGAAATGTACACGCACGAAATATGTTTAAAGACAAACTGTTTACAATGAAGGTATTTAATTAACCCAAAAAATCGATCTGGCTCGATTGACACTCTAACTGTAACTTCCCCCCCCCCCCATTCAATTTCAAAACTAACTATATCTACTCCCGAAAAACCACCCTCGTCTTTCAAAAGTAATAAAAAAAAAACAATAAACATTAATTTTCGTTGGAACAGTTTCATATTATTATTGCACGACATCTTAATTTTAAAAATATACATTCGCCCGCAATCCCCTACATTTCTCTCGAAGTTTCAAGTAACAAACAAAGATATCTTTTGATCGCGGTCTGTACCGACACAATTACTTATTAAACTAGCGACATTTTTTTCCATCATACGAAATTCCAACGATTCGTTACGCCCCTTCAGTAAAGCATTTTTAAGCGTACACCTGCCACTCACACCCTAACATGTGTTTACATACATATTAGTTACAAACAATACTACATTCCTTACATAAAATTTCTAAATAAAATGTTTTGAAAACATTAGCAAATTACGACGTATTATCGGGATATTAAAAAATAGCAATGGTGATTTGACAAACGTTCATTACAATAATACAATTTTCGCGGTCCGCTACCTACTGCTGTAAGTAAAATTGTTCAACCAATTAAGCAGATTTATATAATGTAATGTATAATGTAACTAACCATTTTCAGCTTACTGTGTTTTTATGTACAGGTAATATAAGTTCTAAAGCCTATATTATCTCAATTCAGAGTGTATTAACGTTCATGTTAATGCTTAATTATCAATATTAATTACTGCGTTAGTTTTTAGTGCTATTTGAAAGTTCACTGGCTTTTTCTGTTCATATTCAACCATACTGCTTAATGTATGTGCAAACACCCACATATGTTTCACATGTGTATTCAATTGAAGTATTTAATATTGCTTTTATACTACTGTTCTTTCTAGAACAAACGCTTGTTTGCTTACCTTTATGTGAGCCATTTGCAAATGGCTCAGATTCATTGAGTTAAGAATTGAGAGGATTTAACCACCACGTTTTTTGTTTATTGCTTTTGCTTGCCTTAGCGTACATACCGTTTCTATATTGTCAACCATGGTGTATTAAATTTAAGTTGTCCATTGTTTATATGTGGGTAAAAGTGTATTTGATAACCGATTTGGGGAACCCCTCCTAGTTCCGACAGTAGCCTTAGGGGCAGAACAACGTTACTGGGAAATTTGATATTCGTCCTAGTGACTTGCCTTTTTTTCCTTTCGAATATCATGGGGCTCTAAGATAGATTTAACGTCCAACACCGGATGTACTCTGAATCCCGCTCCTTGCTAACAGTTGCACTATTCATGCCAGAAGTCTCTGTCATACAATATTACATTCGGGTTTGACGGGACTGTTTTGTCCCGGAACTACTTTGTGTGCAAGCTATTTTGTCAGGGCTGTTGTATTTGGTGATATTTTAAATAGAATTGGAAATTTGGCTTAAAGTGAATGTTAAACCAAAGATTACGTTCAATGGGTTATTTCTTGGCCTATTCTAAGAATATTTTGTCCTATAATAATTTTTGAAAAAACCACTTTGTTTCAAAGATACAGGGTGAACAAGACTTGCGACAACCACATTTGATGTTTGTTGCAATCAACGTTATTTTCACTATCGCTAAATCAACTTATTAGCTTATTTTACAACTTTTGGCCAAGTTTCGTCAAGATTGGCCATGATGTCTGGATGTCTGTGTCTGTCTGTGTCTGTGTCTGTGTCTGTGTCTGCGTCTGTGTCTGTGCCTGTGTCTGTGTCTGTGTCTGTGTGTGTGTGTCTGTGTCTGTGTCTGTGTCTGTGTCTGTGTCTGTGTCTGTGTCTGTGTCTGTGTCTGTCGTTCGTGTCTGTCGTGTCGTGTCGTGTCGTTCTGTGTTTCTGTGTTGTGCTGTGTCTGTGTCTGTGCTGTGTCGTGCGTGTCGTGTCGTGCTGTCTGTGTCTGTCTGTGTCGTGTCTGTGTCTGTGTCTGTGTCGTGTCTGTCGTCTGTGTCGTGTCTGTGTCGTGTTGTGTCTGTGTCTGTGTCTGTGTCTGTGTCTGTGTCTGTGTCTGTGTCTGTGTCTGTGTCTGTGTCTGTGTCTGTGTCTGTGTCTGTGTCTGTGTCTGTGTCTGTGTCTGTGCTGTTCTGTGTCTGTGTCTGTGTCCTGTGTCTGTGTCTGTGTCCGTGTCCGTGTCCGTGTCCGTGTCCGTGTCCGTGTCCGTCTCCGTGTCCGTGTCCGTGTCCTTCTCGTGTCCGTGTCCGTGTCCGTGTCCGTGTCCGTGTCTGTGTCTGTGTCTGTGTCTGTGTCTGTGTCTGTGTCTGTGTCTGTGTCTGTGTCTGTGTCTGTGTCTGTGTCTGTGTCTGTGTCTGTGTCTGTGTCTGTGTCTGTGTCTGTGCTGTGTCTGTGTCTGTGTCTGTGTCTGTGTCTGTGTCTGTGTCTGTGTCTGTGTCTGTGTCTGTGTCTGTGTCTGTGTCCTGTGTCCGTGTCCGTGTCCGTGTCCGTGTCCGTGTCCGTGTCCGTGTCCGTGTCCGTGTCCGTGTCCGTGTCCGTGTCCGTGTCCGTGTCCGTGTCCGTGTCCGTGTCCGTGTCCGTGTCCGTGTCAGTATCTGTGTCTGTGTCTGTGTCTGTGTCTGTGTCTGTGTCTGTGTCTGTGTCTGTGTCTGTGACTGTGTCTGTGTCTGTGTCTGTGTCTGTGTCTGTGTCTGTGTCTGTGTCTGTGTCTGTGTCTGTGTCTGTGTCTGTGTCTGTGTCTGTGCCTGTGTCTGTGCCTGTGCTTGTGTCCGTGCCCGTGTCCGGGTTCGTGTCTGTTTCCGTGTCGGTGTCCGTGTCCGTGTCCGTGTCCGTGTCCGTGTCCGTGTCCGTGTCCGTGTCCGTGTCCGTGTCCGTGTTCGTGTCTGTCTGTGTGTGTCTGTGTCTGTGTCTGTGTCGGTGCTTGTTCTGTGTCTGTGTCTGTGTCTGTGTCCGTGTCCGTGTCCGTGTCCGTGTCCATGTCCGTGTCCGTGCCCGTGCCCGTGCCCGTGTCCGTGTCCGTGTCCGTGTCCGTGTCCGTGTCCGTGTCCGTGTGAGTGGCTGTGTCTGTATTTGTGTCTGTGTCTGTGTCTGTGTCTGTGTGTGTGTGTGTGTGTGTGTGTGTGGTGCGTGTGTGTGCGTGTGTGCGTGCGAGCGCGCGTGCGTGGGTGGGTGGGTGCGTGCGTCCGTACGTGCGTGCGTGCGCGTGCGGGTGCGTGTGCATGTACGTGTGCGTGCGCGTGCGCGTGTGCGTGTGCGTGTACTACAAATTTTGTATTTAAGCTTATTTTCATTTGGCTTAGAGCTGATTAGTTTTTGGGAGAAATCCAGCGGTGGAGAGGGGTGTTATTAGGTTCAGTTTTTGGTTATTATCAAATATTTCCAAAACAGCTGCATATTTGAAAGATTTAAAAATGCATAGATAACCACCTTAAACATATCGATTAATTATATGCTATGCAATTTTATTTTCGTGAATGTATTTAAAAAAATGTTTCAAAATTATCTTGCAAAAATATTATTAAAATTATTCCATTTCGTTGAATTTCCACTTTGTAGGTTGAAAGGTCTTGTCTTGTTCCTCACCAAATACTACGCATTTATAGTTTTCTCAAATACAAATGTATAGTTATTTAAAAAGAAGTTTCTCTCTTTCTAGATTGGAAGCTTTATTCTGTGTGTTAGAAAATACAGTGTAAAGTTAAAATCTATCGAACTGGTTTTTCTGAGATTAGTTATTAACAATTTGAAGTTCGATAGTATGTATAATTATGTTGTAAAGCAGCATTATTTATATGTTTACACCGAAATTTAAGCCGCCTGGTGATGCTAAATAGTATACTTGATAAATTTGATAATTAAAATTGTGTATTGTTATTTGGAGCTTAAATTTGGTGACACCATGGGTTGACCATCTTCTGTCAGCTACCAAAACAGCTGCTCGTAAGATAGGCTTTTTGTACAAACTCAACTATTAAAGGCACTCACTCGCTATCGCTCGTTCATGCTTTAAACAGCTTCGTTTATTAATCGCCTTCATTAACAAACTAGTTTATTAAATAACTATTGTGCATTGAATATCTAAGTTATTTCAAATTAAACTGCCATAGAATTGATTTAAGATACTTAAATGCTCAAAATGGGACTAGTATGTATGATTTAATGTGGTTTATTTGTACATAATACGTTATTATTTGTTCTCATGATTTGACCATCAGGTGACTCTTTAAATTCGTTTTTACAATAGATATAACATTATTCTTGTGTATATCTACGTATAGTGAATTCGAGATCAGACGACACCAGGCGAAACGAGACCTTTTGGAATCTATCCAGGGATCTTGTCTCTATATACCGAGGCGAGTCGCGACCAATTTTAAGTCTCGTCCCGTTTGGTTTCGCGATATTACTATTGACTATTGTAATTTTTTGTGTTATTGCGATATTCTCTATCAAAAATATTAGCTTACAACAATATTCGGTGGAACCACCAGTTTTACCAACCTATTATGGCACCTACATCTTCTTGCCACTTTTAGAGGGTGCTTAGTATGACACCAAGAGAAAAGTCAGAATTTCACAATTTTTATGGTAGCGTGAAGTTGGTCGTACGGCAGTGGATAAGACAAAATTTGTACAAAGTTATTTGAATCTTATTTCAATCTTTGCTCGGGCATGGCTTGGTGAAGTTCGTCGTACCCGCTTGTTTTTATTAATAACTTTTAAAATAAAATAGCACTACATTATAACTATCAAATTTTTGTAATTAGCTAAATAAATACAGGCGTCTTCGCGGAATTAGTATATAATTCACTTAAAGAAGGCAATAAATAGAATTACAACAGCATTTAATCATTTGTGCAAAGTTGTTAAAGGATACAACCATAAGATATAATTTCAATGGATTATTAACACAAAGCAGTATTACAAGGAATTAATTTGCTAAATTATAACCAATACTCGGATTCTCCTTTAGTACATATTGTGTTATTATGTTTGTAGTATTAAGAATAATAATACTCGACTACAAATAGTTTTTATTTGCCGCTGCTCGATCGAAGTAAGTAATGAAACAATCTCGGATGCTTTATTTTGATTCACTGGTACAATAGTTATACAATTGGAAATGTGTTTACATTGATTTAACTTTAGAAGTACTAATGCGGTGTATATAATGTATATTACATTTTATATTACCTACGCGTCATCTAAATTAGTCAAAAGGGGTCATCCAATATTGTTTGCTTTTAAGGCTGAGAATTTACAATTGTTGATTAAACTCTCTCTCTAGCAGTTTGTGTCTTGCAAAATCAATTTGTCATAAGTAATGGCTTGTTATTTCCTAAAAATTTCCAACAAGTTTACTTGTAAATTCACAGGAATGGATTTCTGTTTTGATTTAACGATTTGGAAATTCCTTAGCACGTCAAAACCTCATTCGCTTTTATAAATGATTATTTAAACTTGATTAATGGTTTACAATATTTAGCTGTAAGTAAAACTTGAAAACTGTGCACCAATTAAGTAGTTGCATTAGTCTCGTGCATTGTTAGTATACAGTAACATGAAACTATCGCTTTATGTACAGTATAAACTCATAATAGTTAGAAGTTGACACTCCTTTGTTCTGTTTACATTTACTTCAGCTTGAGTACACGTGCCTTTCTAAAAGGGGTAAAGGCACTAATATCTCTCTAATGATTTTTATATCGGTTATTTGTAAAATTTCCCTTCTGGAAATCGTAAGGGGTAACACCGAAAAAATTTATTTAAGGATCCTACTTTCGTGGTGTTAATGTGTTAATGGAACCTAACCTCGCAGTAGGTAAGAGATAAAACATCTTTCGTGTGTGCATAGTCGTTTTATTATGTAGAGGCTTGAAAAGGAGTAGGACCGAACAAAATATATTTATAAAACCTAGTCTTGTGGTGGGTAAAGTACAAAAAAACATTTCGTGTATATCCAGTCGCTCTGTTGTGTAGGGGCTGGAAGGCGACTATTCCGACTCCTCCAGGAAATGGTAAGCATTAGCAACGAACAGAGTATACGTGTTAAACTTACTCTTGTCGTAGGTAAAAATAAAGAAAAAACGGGACTTGCATCACCTCTAGTAAACGGTCTGGGGTATAAACGAACAAAATACACTTACAGAACCCAGTCTCATGGTAGTAAGCAAAATAGAAAAAAGCGTTTAGTGTATGTTTCCGCTTTGTTATATAGCCGCTTGGAAAGTAGGACTGTAGGAAGTGATAAGCTGCAACAGTTCTGCCTTTGGGAGCTGATCCTATGAGTATCTGCTAAACCAAACTTACTATAATTTTAAAAATTTGGTGACAGGGTAATGATGTTAGGGATAACTCATCTAAAATATTTTCACGTTCGTACCACTTCCGGTTATACCGGAAGTCGGTACTTAGTCGCTTATTTTAAATGGAACACCCCGTATATTAATACATTTTTGGATTCTATGGCGAATTTTAAGATAAGTTTGTTAAAAAACTAGATACGAAATTTCAGTGGTTTAAAAAAAAATATTCTTTCTAAAAAAATTGATAGATGCGGTCTTAGTAATAACTCGTTAATTGTTCTGTTCTTGTCAAACAATATGAATGAAACTTTGAGGTGTTGTAGGCAAAGGTTTATTGCAACAGTCTGCAAAAAATGACATTTGTATTTTTCATAAAAATAAAATTATGAATGTCTAAACTTGACTATCAAAAAATGCAAGTTACTCAAAAAAATCAGATGGAAACCCCTATTTTTTACTACTCAGATCGATTTAACGTCAAAAATTAAGGTAAGTTTGTTTAAAACTTTAATTGCCTAAACGTAACAGTTTCATACTTATTATCAAAAAAGTCCCAATTTTAAAATTTGCGATAAAAATGAGCTACATACTTAAATCTAGTATTCCTTGTTCGTGGTCACCATGGAAACCAAATAATTGAGAATTGAAATAAAGAAAAATAGTTGAATAAGTTACTGCAAAAAATTATAAAAATTGATAAGTTTGTGATTCAAAAGCCATTATTGCCAAATAGAAATAGAAATAGTAGTTTTTTTCGATTTACTCATAAAGTATTAAATTTTTACACTTATGTTGTATATCGAATTTGAAAAAAATGACTTAGTTTCTGCTTGTTTGTTTTGGTTGATATTTGTTTTTGTTCCAAAGAATTTCTAACACACATTAACCAACAACACGAGAAAATCCAGTTTACGATGGAAGTAGAAAAAGAAGCACAATTGACAATTTTTGGACGTAATCATAAAGAAAATAAAACACTGTTTGATCTCTTCAGAAAGTTGGCAGACAAAGAAAATCTTAAAAAAGAATTGGAGATCGCGCTAATCAGAAATGGATTTGAATATCACGATATATAAGGAGATATGCAAACATCAAAACGAGCAGTCGAAAATGGGGCAGATCCACCACTATCCAATGCCACGTACATCAAAGGAACCACGGACAAAATTAACAGGGTTTTGCAGAAACACAACGTAAAAACTATTTTCAAGCCACACCAGAAAGTGTCGAACACTCTACGAAATCCTAAAGATCGCATCGATTTAGAAAAGCAAGGTGTATACAATATTTCATGTGGAGACTGCTAAATTACGTACATTGGACAAAAAAACAGAAAAATTAGCACAAGGAAAGAAGAACACAGAAACACAGTAAATAAAAATCAAACTACGTGGTCTCTTGCGCAACATGTAAACGCCACCGAACACACAATCAATTTCCACAAGACCAAATCACTAGCAAACTTAGAACATTTTACATCCAGAATAATCAGGGAGGCAATCGAAATCGAAAAGAATCCCAAGAACATGTATGAAGAGACCACACACTTAGGTTACCAGTAGTGTAGAAACTAGAAAAGAGAGTGCAAAAATGGGCACAGTAGTGAAAGCGGAAAAGGTGAAATCAAACGAAACAAAAAATCAGGAAGTATATAAAAAACAGCGGACATCAGTACAGTCCGAGTAACAAGGACTACAAGCCAAAACTTACAAACCTGAATATGATAGATGTGACTATGACGAAACGTCATCGAGGAAAAAACAGTCTCATAGAGACTAAAAGTAATACGCGGTCCAACACCCAAGAAACCAAGGAGATATACAGCAGCCGCGGAAAACTACACGAAACCGTATATATATATATATATATATATATATATATATATATATATATATATATATATATATATATATATATATATATATATATATATATATATATATTTTACGGTGTTTTCTTTAAAGTTGTAATTAATATTGAAAGTTATCTACTATTATAGAGCATTTAATTTGACGTCACGTTATTATTAACAAGTTTCCATGCAACAACGGTAGTAATCACCGTCTAATTGATTGGAATTGTATTTGTGTTGTTAGGTTATGCGTTTGCATTCCGTTGTATATATATATATATATATATATATATATATATATATATATATATATATATATATATATATATATAACTAAAAGAATTATACCATCTGACCTAACGACCATTCGTATACGCGTAATAATGAACCAACTTTTTACGTTTGTAATAAAATTTACGTATATGTAGGCAATTTACGTGCATTTCGTGCAGCGTGTGTTGCATATCTAGTTGCATAAAAACGTGCAATTTAATTATTTTTATTAGAGCTAGTACACATATCGTTCGAATTACAGACATGTTCATGCGCAAAGACTTTAGCGTCGTTCTGGTTGAGTTAAGAAGGTGAATGTAGCATCCATTGTTTCTTTGTTAATTTTTTTATAAAGTGCCATATAATTGTACGGCAAGTTGTAATAAAACTATTATATTAAAGTTTGAGACGTTTGCTTTCTTCAGGCGCTTTTTATTTTTTAACATTTACTTTAATTTCATCTTCACTGATAGTTTTCACACGGTATATACATCTACGCAATTAATTATTTTACTGTTAAACCAATTTACGGTATTTGTACGATTAATCAAGGGTGAGGTAATCACTTACGTTAATGGGAAGTGGGATTTTAACACCCCTTACACAAGAATTTTTATTAATAATTTTATTAAATACCTGGATAAAAAGTTTACCTAGAGTAGGAGTTGAACCTACGATCTGTACTTATCTAGAATTTTTATGTACAAACTGGCACAAAGAACTTATTAAAACAAAGCCTTACTAAGGTAAGTAGTAAATGAATCATAACATAATGACCGATATACAAGTTTGAGTGCGTTAGAAAAATACAGCGCCCCTTTCTCAGATAACCTATTCATCTATACAACAATAATAACAATAAAAATAATATTCGAGGTGTTTAATGGTCACCTGGCCGGAGTATGTACACACTTGCCTTTACAATTATAACCAAGCTCTATCCCGTACCCGCTCGTCCACGCCCACCTCTACACAAATATAAATATAAACAACAAACAACAATGCTAATTCATCCAAGTACAAGAGTGAGGGTGCCCTCTACTGTCTCCAAGGCAATGTTTGATTTTTAATACGTTACATAGGCTTATAAAACTATTTTCTGCGAGCTTTCATTTATATAAAAATACTTACTTACTCTTGAATACATCCCCTTTAGTTAAATACTTTACCACCAACACGAGTTAAGATACGCGGTTTAAAATCTCGGCGCTGCGCGATTAATTATTAATTAACTTTTGGAAAAATTTACATTAAAAATTACATTAAGGAAAAGAACGAACTAGCGTTTTAGTTTTGCTAAAGATACACGACAAAATATTTATAGACCGAACGGTTTACAGCGGGAGTGCCTAATTAAAACAAAAGCAATCCGGCTCAATCAAAATTTCAACAGTAACTGCCTTCCCCCCGATTTTAAACTAGCTATATCTTCTCCCGAAAAATCACCCCCGTTTTTCGAAAGTAAAAAAAAAATTATTACGGTGGAACAGTTCCATATTAATTATTCAACGCGATCTTTATTTAAAAATATGCATTCGACCGTAACAAGCCCTACATTTAGGTCTCAAGTTTCAACGTACCAAACAAAGATCCCTTTGGATTTGCACTATGTTCCGCCGTAATGAATTATTAAATCACTGAAATGTTTACATCAAGAGTGCGCGTATAGAAATTTTGAACAATTCGTCACGCCAGTTTCTCTACCCTAATATATATTATCTTTCTTGTTCAACCTTTACTCAAATATGAATTACATACGTTCCCACGTTTCTACATAAAACATAAAACAAAATATTCCGAAAACATTATCAAATTACGTCGTATTATCAAGATATTAAAAATACACTAATTATCTTTTCTCTCGTGGTAACATTGGTGATTTGACAAACGTTTATTACAATAATAAAATTTTCACGGTCCGCTACCTACAGCTGTAAGTAAAATTGTACAACCAATTAAGCAGACGTCGTGAGATGAATTGTAAGTATCGTCCTTCTTGCCATGCGATATCACTACTGTCTTTGTAATATGCTGTACTATTGCGATTTGATTCTTTATCTAAAATATTAGCTTACAGTCCTATTAGATAGAACCACCAACCTATTACGGCAACTACACCTTCTGGCCACTTTTAGGGAGTGTTTAGTGTGACACCAAAAGAAAACTCAGAATTACAAAATTTTTGACCGTAGCATGAGGTTGGTCGCACGGCAATAAATAGCACAAAATTAGTACAAAATTAGTACAAAATTTTGACATAACCATTTCAAAATGCTTGTTTGGCTATGACTTAATGAAGTTGGCCGTACCTGCCTGTTAATAACTTTTAAATTAAAAGGGCAGTAAACTGAAACGGTTAAATTTTTGTAATTCGATAATGGGTACAGGCATCTTTACGGACCCAGTGTATAAATCACTTAATGTAATCAATAAATATCATTACAACCGTTGCTTTTTTTGTTTCCCTCAAAATCATTCTGTATTTTCTCTCGTTCCACAGCCATCACTTCCTCTTTACTTATTATCACTGCCTCCATCGATTCTTTGTTTCTTAATCTGTACACCTCATACAATCGCTTTTTCACAATCTCATTTTTTGCAGCAATTACTGCCGTGTACGCATCTTTTTCTTACATACTGCCTTTTTTATCGACTCATTCCACCAAGCACATTTTTTCTGTCTATCTACAGTCGTCCTTCCACATATCCGCACGGCACAATTGACAACACAGTTTTTCAAGCTTATCCATGCACTTTCAACTCTTTACTCACAGCATCTGCGTATTTCATTATCCACTAGTTTGTGTACGCTAATTGTGGACGTTCGCACTACATTTGCTTTCCTTCTCCAGACCCACCTTTGCCCTAAATACACTCTCGATATAACCAAAAAGTGGTCTGATCCACACTTCGATCCACGCATTACTTTTGTGTCTTTCACCAGATTTCTAAGCCGTTCATCATACACTATCAAGTCTATCATACTTTTAGATTCACCTCTGCCATGTATACGTATGCAGATTTTTATGTTTAAACCACGTATTGGATACAAACAGGCTTCTCTCCACACAGATCTTCACCAGGCGTTCACCATTCTCATTGAGTCTTTGGTCTCCGAACTTTTCTAGAACGCGTTCAGTATGTTCTCTATGTACACGTACCTATCCGTTCATATCTCCCACTGTCATCACTCTTTCGTTTGGCTTACATACGTTCTCTACTTCATTCCAGAAATTCTCACGCTTCTGGTCTCTTTCTCCATTCACCGGTGCATAACATGCAGTAAGAAAAATTCTTCGGAACTCCACTTTCATTCTAACTCATATTATCAATTTGTATTGTTTAACACATCTTTTCGCTCTTTCACTTACGATTACTCCAACTCCTTTTGCGCATTGCACTTCAGTCTCAACTCCTAACCATGGTGCTAGGCTGCCATCCTCCATCTCCACAGCATCCTTTCCTTAGCGCTTTGTCTCCGATACAAACAGAATATCAAGGTGTCTTTCTTACATTACATTCGCAATTTCAAATTCCACGTACCTACTCGCCACTCATTCTTTGCACAGTCGTCAGCTACGGGGCCTGTCTGTTTCGACCTTGACCACCCCTTATAGCCAGGTCGAACCGAGGCAATTGTATTGTTCTCTTGAGTAATACCTTAGCG
Organism: Vesta saturnalis; assembly: GCA_036346205.1. Lineage (NCBI taxonomy): Eukaryota > Metazoa > Arthropoda > Insecta > Coleoptera > Lampyridae > Vesta > Vesta saturnalis. The sequence continues at coordinate 8,071,686 of JARFJB010002021.1, read as the reverse complement.
AGCAGACCGGTTACTGGCCAAGTCGTGCCCCAGGTGATGTAGCATTCCCTACTAACGGTATTGCCCTACTACCGGACAGTTATTTGTCTACCGTCTCGACACATAAGGAAGTCAGAAGTAGAAATACAGACAAAGGCAAGAAAGATATAAATAATAGAGTGTATACTTACTGTATGGATATCTAAATGTACATATATACATATACATTTTCACTTACATACCCTTCAATCACATCACGTTTCAACCAGACTGCTTCCTACGCGATTCTTGACTCTCACTTCTGTCACCGGATGCTATTATTTATTTTCGACCAAATGATTCACTTATTTTTAATTTAGCTTTCGAGTTATAATTATTTCTTTGTTATATAATTTAATATCTATTTATCAAATCTGTTTTGTTATGTCGCGAACTGTGACATCTTAAACGTTTTCATTTTGAAGTGAGGAAATTCTGGCAAAAGTATTTCGGAAAGCTGTACAGTAGTGTGGAAAATAAGACTGCATTGGTAAATAAGGGGAATGTAAAAAGAATGGTGAATGAAACTGAGGATATTGGGATAAATGAGTTAGAGAAAACGGTAGGCAGGTTTAAGAACGGAAAGGGGCAGGCGTAAATGAAATCACTGGTGAAATGCTAAAGTAAGGAAGTGTAAAGTTTATACGAAGATTGCGTGAATTATTCAATGTATGCGTTATGTGTGGAAAAGTGCCGAGGGATTGGAAGAGCGCGATTATTGTACCACTGTATAATGGTAAGAAGAACAAGAGTGATTGCAAGAACTACAGAGGAATAATAATTTTAATAGATATTACTACTGACGAAGATAACTGTAAGTGATATCGAAACGTTTAGATCGTATAATTTAAAATACACTATTAAAAAACAAAAAGTTATGTATTTCATTACAGAGGGATAAGTTTGCTCAGCATCTCTTAAAGTATTTCGAAGAATTGTGATTCAGTACGAGAAACTACAAAAGCTAAGATTTGGAATGTGCAGGGTGGCTTCACGCCAGGGAAAGGGTGTGTCGATCAGATGGTTGCTCTCCAGCAGGTGATCGTAAAGTGTTTAAGGGTAAAAAGGAATCTGTACTGTGCGTTTGTAGATCTGGAGAAAGCATACGACAGACTGAGTAGGGAAATATTAAATGAATGTGGCGTAAATAAAGATCTAATAAATGGATTAAGGGCAGTATACAACGGTAGTCGGGCATGTGTAAAAGGAGGTGTGAGTGAATACTTTAATATTGAGCAAGGAGTGCGAAGAGGATGTGTGATGTCAGCGTGGTTGTTCGATGTGTACATGGATAAATGTGTTAGACAAGCATGTACCGATACAAATGGTGTAATGGTTGATGACGTAAATGTACGACTTCTGGGGTATGCAAATGACAAAGTCGTATTAAATGACAGTGCGGATGAGCTACAAAACGCTCTGAGGAAGTTTGCCACAGTCTGTGAGAGCATGGACTTAAAGGTAAACGTGAACAAAACTAAGATTGTGGTGTTCAATCGGGAAGGTGGAAAGGAGAGTAGAGTATTTACCCTACAAGATGAAATTGTGGAGCAAGTGGACGAGCAGGTATATCTGGATAGAATGTTTACTGCAGATGGTACAATGGAGGGCGACATTGGACGAAGTGTCAGTGCTGGAAGGAAAATGATTGGAAGTATGTGGACGATAATGAGAAACGAAAGCGTGAGCCTAGCTGCGAAACTATCAATCTACAATGGCGTGTTTCTTCCATCAGTACTGCATGGAAGTGAGACATGGGTAAGTCAAAAAAAGCACCAAAGAAAATAAATGCCGTGGGTATGAGATTCCTGAGAAGCGCATGTGGTAAAACGAGAAGGGACAAGGTGAAGACGCTGATGGATAGATATAAAAATAGTACATCACATTGAGAGAATGAACAACGCAAGATTAACGAAGCAAATATATGTGGGTGGGGTTAGAGGAAAGGCCGGGTTTGGTAGACCGCATAAAACTTGACTGAATGCAGTAGAACGTACTATAAAGGAAAGAAAGATAAGGAGTTTTAAAAATAAAAGGGCATGTCAGAGACAATGTATGAACCTTGCGGAAGCTAGGAAAGTATGCGGAGATAGGAAAGCATGGAGAAATATTGTGAATGAAAAATAAATACGAGGCAGGGATTGTTTTGCCTATCCCGCAAGGGAGTGGCGTGAAGATTAAGTTAAGTGCAACCGTTGTATTTCAAAAAGTTCGCATTTATTAATAAGCTCTACATATTTCCAAAATGTTACTACCGCCAGTTAGTCCGTACCCTCATTAAGGCTCAGTTACAAAAAATCGCATTTAATCATTGGTGTGTAATTTCTAAAAGGCACAACCATAAAATAGAATTTCAATGGGTTAATTACTCAAAGCAATATCACCAGGAAGGCATTGCTAGAAACGTGCTAAATTAAAACGCTCACATTCTCCTTTAGCACATATAGTGTGTACTATTTAAAATAAATATTTGACAAATAGTTTTTATTTGTTGCTTCGTATTTAAACAGATAATTAAACAATCTCGAGTGCTTTATTTTGATTCAGTGACACGATAATTTTACAAATTGAAAATGGCTGTATCAGGAAATTCCAATTTGTTTACATTGATTTCACTTTAGAAGTATTAATGCAGTGTAAATTACATTTTATATTACACTTCACCTAAATTAGTGAAAAGCGGTCATATAATATGTGTATGTTTTTAAGGCTGAGAATTTACAATTGATTAAACTATCCCAATTCCTTAGTAGTTTGTCTCTTGCTAAATCAATTTTTCATTTGGAATGGTTTGTTGTTTCCCAAAAATTTCCAACAAATTTACTTGAACATGCACAGAAATGGATTTCTGTTTTGATTTAACGATCTGGAAATTCCTTAGCGCGTCAACACCTCATTCCCTTTTATAAATGATTCTATAAGTTTGATGAATAGTTTACAATATTTAGCTGTAAGTAAAGCTTGAAAATTGTACAACCAATTAAACAGATGTATTAGCTTTGTGTAGCGTGAATATTATACAGTAACGTGAAACTATTGCTTTATGTACAGTATAAATTTATAGTAGTTAGAAGTTGATACTCCTTTGTTGTGTGTTTACATTTACTTCAACTTGAGTACACATACAAACCCTTCAAAAAGATGTAAGCGCCCTATTATCTCTCTAATGATTTTTAAACCTGCTTTCTCTAAAATTTATTTTATAAATCGCTAACTTTACTTACGGCCGTCTAAGTTTGTTTTTCCTTTACATTGATGATAAATAAGATCTTCCTTGCTCAAACATAAATTTCGCACAATATCTTTTATGTAACTATAACTTTGAATAAAATTCTAATTATAGTCACGACTTTATAAAACTTCGACCAACTCGCACAAACTATCGAAAAAATCCTCAAACAAACTAAGAATAACTTAAACTAAATAAAATTAAACATAAAAAATTATATACACTTATTAACTTTCAAAATAAGATCGCGAAAACGCGATATTGAAGCTGGGGGCAAGAGTTAGGTCGCGGCAGACTTTGATCTCGCGGTACAGTTTTCAACATCCCCAGTTTTCCTTGCGCTTGCGTCCGCCCTAAATCGATGGACCCATCCCTTCATGATAACACATAAAATTCATTTTTTTACTTTCTTACAAACTGAACACTCTGTATATTAACATTACTAAAATCCCCACAAACTAAAAAAGCTCTCAAAAAATAACTGGATAACTCGCACCTTTCCAGATTCTTCCAAACTCTTTATATTGCCTAGAAAAAAAAGTTAGAAAATATATCGGTCTTTGTATCCACGAAATTCTTGCAAATAGAATCAAATCGATATAACAAATATAAGTTGCCTTATTCCGAAGCCAACATGTTCGACTTCGAAGTTTTATTTGATTTAGTTTATCGTGTTTTATTGTTAGCGAACTGCTTTTTTCAAGGCGCTAGCGTTATTGGAATAAGTCGTAAGGTCCCTTGTTAAATTTGACGTAAAAGCAGAAACGTCTTTAAATAATAGTTACGGATTTCAAACCCCTTATCTTACTAATATGACCGGGCAATATTGCGAAAATTGGAGGAAGGAAATTAATCACAACCCGCTTCTCCTGTTATTTCCGAAAAAAGTAACAATATTCTAACCACAAAATTAAGATTTATTAGCCGTAATGATTTATATCCGTTTATCACAATAGGTGTAATCAATTGAGAATCGTGAGCCGTAATTCTTCTTGCTTATTTTATAAACAAACCATCCATATAAAATGAGCACAGGGAGTGACCCAATTCGGTTTAGGCCAAGATAATCTAAAATTGGTTTGGTACATTAACAATGTATTATTTAAAGGTACTAAAATAACAACGTTCGTAGGAAGTAACAAAGTAACCCTAAAGTCTGCCAGTAACTTTGTTTTTGTCCGTTGGACTACATATTTTAAATAGAAATCAATACGAAATAGAAGAGAAACATCCATTAAGCCGAAAGTATTTCAAATTGTAATATTTTTTTTAAATTCCAACGCCTCTCATGTAATGGAAAAACTTTTTAATGACTGCTCTTTGTTAACCAACCTTTAATTTTTACACCATAAAAATGTGTTTCTACATTTTCTTTCCTCTGAATAGGAAAACATGCACGGTGTGATATAAAGAAAGACAATCTAAAACCGTCGTCTGCTGTAATCTGAATATCAGAAACCTCTTTGGGAACAATAAAACTAGCTGATTTGAAGCACAAAAATATATTGAATTAACACCCAAAATTTTGGTTTAAGACCGATACAATCGAACATTCATTTAAATTCCGATAGTGATGTCGCTTGAGGAAAATACTTTGATGCGGCTTTTCCATAAAACGGAAACATTCCCGTTTTATCCTTCCTTTAAAAAACTTAATTACGTGTACTGATTTTAAAATTTTTGTTTTACAAACCGTAAAAATTAGCAAGCAAATCTAAGCTTTATTCATAGAAAGATTAAACTTTGTTTTCACAATTCAAGAGCTTTAAAGTACTAATTCTGAAAGCTCTAACAAAAATTATCCTGTTGTTTCATTTACAGCAATTTTAAAAAGTGCCATATGTATACACTAGACCCCCCCCATCAACGTTGAAAAAGTCATTGAAATTTTTTTGCTAATTTTGTGCTTGTTCTTGTTATCTATATTTTTCGCAAAGTGATGTGGGGTAAATTTAATATATGTTTGTGCTAGTTCAACTTTAAAGGCCTACTCTGTTCCTTAACACTTTACATGGTCGTCATTTTATACAGTATTTGTCGTTAGTTTCGAAACTATAAGTTATTCATTAATACCGGACATCTGAAATATAAGTTCATGAAATTGAACTAGATAACGCATAAATTTTTGGATGCTTTCAGATTGTAACGTTTTTTTTTTCTTTTACGTATTTGGAAATTATTCGAAATTTTTACAAATAGTAATCACAATTAGAATCCCTATTTCGAAAACGACATATAATTTTTGGTTTGGTTATCAAGATAAGATAGCTGTTTTAAATTAAGATTCGGTTTCAGTAGAACACCGACACCTTTGGCCGCCATCTTGGATTTTCGGGGGAAAACCCACCTTTCACTTTTTTATATGCCCACGGAGGGAACCGTATTTTCCGCCCCTATGGTTTCTTTTCGGAGGCCTTTTTCAACCCTTGATGGGATTTTCATCCCTAATTATTTTTTACTCGCTCGCGTGTAGGACGTATTTTTTCACCCCTACTTTATAACCGCCCACGTGTGAGCCGGTATTTTCTACCCCTATGGTTTCTTTTGGAGGGTCAAGCCTAATTATTTTTGGTTGTATTAAGAGCCTTTTTGACAGTAATTCTGTACTAATTCTGGTCTTGGGCTAGGGCTGGAACTGGAGCTGGACCTGGAGTTAGTCTTAGGGTTATTTTAATGGTCATCTAATCAAGGTCCTTTTGGTTGTATTAAGAGCAGTACCCCTGGAGGTTAGGCAAACGCACACGCATGCAATGTTGGAAATTGCATAATTACTCTAATAAGATATTATTATTAAAATTATCGATCCTATTGCTTTAAAATGGTCATATGCTACTGGGTACGTTCGGATGATCTTTCCCTATACGAGAAATTTATTTACACGTTGTATTTCTAATAAGAAGGTTCTTGTAAGACACGTGTAGGGCTTCGCAACTTGTTCTCGGGCCTTCGCCCCCTCGCCGAAGACGGTATGGGAACCTTACCCTTATAAGACATGTGTAGAGCTTAGCCCTATCGTGGCCCCCTTGGTGCAATTGTATGAGGGTTCTAACTTAATCTCACAGCTGTAGGCCTTTGCCCCGTCATACAAAATTGTATTTTAATAAGGAGGCCCTATCCTTGTAAGACAGGACTTGTATCAGGGTCTGAGCCCTAGCCCCTTTGAGTAAAAATTGACTTTAGCGCCATCTAGTGGCGTATATACTAATGAACATTTTCTATAATAGAAGTTGATAATGCACACCTCTCTCTTACTCTATCTTGTTTCTCCCTCTCTCTCTCTCTCTTTCGGCTCTTTCTCAACACACACAAACAAATCAAGTAATTAATTAATCACTCAATCTCAAACAAATCATGCTAGATCAAATCAACCAGATCAATCTCAATCAATCAACCGAAATTGTGTCTTACAGTTTGCGGCAACCAGATTACAGTTAAAACTGAATACATTAAAGTCTAATTAAATATGACGTGAAATAATAAATAATTTCTACCCTAATGCAATGATGCTTTATGTGTAGGCAGATTCTCTCTTTCTAAACAGACACCACCTATACATTCTGAAAATTATATCTGATTTATTTGCGTGTTCAATTACATACACAAAAAATTGTTTCATAGAAACGTGTTCGTTAACGGTTATAAAGAAACCATTAAAAAGACTGGAAGGTAATAATTACTTATATATAACATAGAGTTAAATTAAATTAACATGTTTTTAAGAATATCAAACTGATATAATGGAAATAAAAGGCAAAAGGTTTTAATGGTTTATTATTATACATAAATTAACAATAACTACAAGTTTAAAATCAACGAATACGTACCAACTATCTGTAGAGCTGATCTTATGACGTCATCATATAAAAGTAATAATACATTTTAAAAATTTTTATCGACATTTTTATTAGAGCGTGTGTGTATGCGTGCGTGCGTGCGTGCGTGTGTGCGTGCCTGCGCGTGTGCGTGCGTACATGCGTGCGTGTTTTCGTTTGCTCCTCGTGCTAAAGCAGTGATAGTCGATTGTATGTAGTTGTAGGCAATATTGTACTGACTGAAAGCCATAAGTGGAAACGCTGCTTGCTATGCCCAGTCCGTGAAGTTATGTTTAATTAGCTTTCTGACAGATGTATTTATGATAAGGTCAGGCTTGCATGTAAAATAATATAGAGGTGAAACCAGCTAGCTAACGTGTTTTGCTGATACACGCATCACAATATTGAAGATTCATTCTGTTTATGTATTAGAAAACGTACTACAGTCTCGAAACAGAATGCAGATAAAATTGAAGAAAATGAATACGGTACAAGTTCTGCGGACAAACTGAAAGATTTGAAGAGTGTGCAGCATTTCCAGAGCCATGCCGAAACCAGTTAATTTAGGGATAACCTCATGTCCGTGTAATAATAGTGTCTGATGAAACAGTTAGGGGTTATTACCTGCTTTATAGGTTGTTACAATATAATCGTTCAAGGTGAAGGCGATGAGGTGAATGTATCTCAAAATCTCGATGATGGTGATGCTCTCTATGAAATTTCAAATAAATTTTAGATTACCTCACTCTTATTTCAGATTAGAAATTTTAAATCGTTTAGTTAACATTGCTATTAATCTCAACTGGTAAAAATCCATATAACGTGAAGTACATGTGTGTGTGTGTGTTAGAAAAATTTTTAAAATATTTGTAAGTGTTTTGAAAGTAATAAGTTCAACATAACTGCTAAATACGAGTAGCAGTAATTCGGTTTTGTGTATTACTTTCTAAATGTTCAGAATGTAATAGACAGTTTATATCCAACCATTCACAAATCGTGTTTAATGAGATTATATGTGGACACGTTGTATAAAAAATATTTCAGTTCAGCATATGGTACAGCTCTGAAGAAAAAACACTTCTAAAGGTGAGCGTATTATTTTTAACATATATATGTGTGTATATATATATATATATATATATATATATATATATATACGATCGGTATGTAATAGCCTATATAAAAAATTTCAGTTCAACGTATGGTACAGTTGAAGAAGAAAGCTTCTAAAGGTAAGCGTATTATTTTTAATATATGTTTTTTACCTGATATTGTTAACAAAAATGTCGATAAAGATTTTTAAAATGTATTATTGCTCTTATAGGATGACGTCATAAGATCAGCTCTACAGATAGATGGTACGTATTCGTTAATTTTAAACTTGTAGTTATTGTTAATTTACGTATAATAATAAACCATTAAAACCTTTTGCTTTTATTTCCATTATATCAGTTTGATATTCTTAAAAACATGTTAATTTAATTTAACTCTATGTTATATATAAGTAATTATTACCTTCCAGTCTTTTTAACGGGGTTTTTATAACAGTTAACGAACACGTTTCTATGAAACAATTTTGTGTGTATGTAACTGAACATGCAAATAAATCAGATATAATTTTCCGAATGTATAGGTGGTGTCTGTTTAGAAATAGAGAATCTGCCTATGCATAAAGTATCATTGCATTAGGGTAGAAATTATTTATTATTTCATATTTCATTAGACTTTAATGTATTCAGTTTGAACTGTAATCTGGTTTCCGCAAACTGCAAGACATAATTTCGGTTGATTAATTGAGATTGATCTGGTTGATTTGATCGAGCATGATTTATTTGAGATTAATTGATTAATTAATTACTTGTCTTGTTTGTGTGTGTGTGAGAAGGAGCCGAAAGAGTGAGAGTGGGAGAGAGAAACAAGGCAGAGCAAGAGAGAGGTGTGCATTATCAACTTGTATTATAGAAAATGTTCATTAGTCTATACGCCACTAGATGGCGCTAAAATCAATTTTTATTCAAAGGGGCTAGGGCGCAGACCCTGATACAAGTCCTGTCTTACAAGGATAGGGCCTCCTTATTATAATACAATTTTATATGACGGGGCGAAGGCCTACAGCTGTAAGATTAAGTTAGAACCCTCCTACAATTGCACCAAGGGGGCCACGATAAGTGCTAAGCTCTACACTTGTCTCATAAAGTTAGGGTTCCCATACCATCTCTGGCCAGGAGGCGTAGGCCCGAAAACAAGTTGCAAAGCCCTACACGTGTGTTACAAGATCCTCCTAATTAGAAATACAACGTATAAATAAATTTCTCGTATAGGTAAAGATCATCCGAACGTACCCAGTAGCATATGTCCATTTTAAAGCAATAGGATCGATAATTTTAATAATAATATCTTATTATGGTAATTATGCAATTTCCAACATTGTATGCGTGTGCGTTTGCCTAACCTCCAGGGATGCTGCTCTTAATACAACCAAAAGGACCTTGATTAGATGACCATAAAAAATAACCCTAATACCAACTCCAGCTCCAGTTCCAGGACCAGCCCTAGCCCAAGACCAAACCCTGGTCCAACCCCCAGCCCCCAAGACCTAGCCCTACATCTGCCCTTCGCGTGAGCAAGTACAAAATTGCTGTCAAAAAGGCTCTTAATATAACCAAAAATAGTTGAAAAGAAACCATAGGTGTAGAAAATACCGGCTCACGCGTGGGCGGTTATAAAATAGGGGTGAAAAAATATGTCCTACACGCGAGCGAGTAAAAAATAATTAGGGGTAAAAATCCCATCAAGGGTTGAAAAAGGCCTCCGAAGAAACCATAGGGGCGGAAAATACGATCCCCCACGTGGGCATATAAAACAGTGAAAGGTGGGTTTTCACCAGAAAATCCAAGATGGCGGCCAAAGGTGTCGGTGTTCTACTGGTTTATACGATTGGCATCGATGGGTAGTGAAATTCCTTTTACGAATTTGGTTGAGAACTGATTAGTTTCTTTGTAAACAATGATCGTTCGTATTTTGTTAAATTTCGACTGGTGGAAGTTTCTCGATAAAAATTTTGTTCTTAAACAAAGAGTTTAGCCTTAAGTCCTAGCGTCGCAATGAAATCATAAACGCAAGGAATATCAATTACATTCAAAGCAAACCGCTTGTTATGCTATGTATTTTTTTGATGCAATTGTTTAGTTCGACTCCCAAATTCAATTCCTTTTTGGCGCAATTTAAAATTTAAGTAATAAATTGTTATGATTGGTTAATTAAGATGTAAGGGGATTGAACGGAAGATGGCGAATTCTGAACTATGTTGAAGTAGAATGTAGGCGAATGCTCACGTTTTTTTGTTTTGCGGTTTAACAATGTAGGCGGAAAAGTTGATGGAGTAAGAGGGAAGTAGTTATGCCATACCGCGAGTGTGTACCGAACGTTAGGAGGATTTTCCACATCCACCGATTGGGAGATTAACGAAGTTTCAGCATCCTCCCGGTTTACTATATCGTTTGTCAATTGTGACAATTTTCGATCATAGAATTAATTGTTTTAGTGTTTTTTTAAGTACTGAACTTTTATTTTGTTGGACTGTTTCATCGAATTTTGATAATGCAGATTAATTCTAACGAGTGCCTGATTAAAGAGGTAGTGTCGCGTACACTGCGCAGCTCGAACAAAGAAGTACAAATTTGCTGTACATAGTGCCGCTTTAGCAAGTTTTAAGTAGGTAAAAGTAATGAAGCTGTAAATAAAATTATGTTTGCGTGCCGGGTGGCCAGATGAGAATGCAAAGTGCTGTTTCTCGGAAACTATTAGTCGTAGAGAGTTGGGGTAAAAAATTTTATTACTAAAGTGGCCAAAAAAAAACCGTGGGAAATATTTTCAAATTTGCAAGATGATCGCTAGGTGACGTAACCGCCATCCTAATCTTTTACAGTGATTTTTTACTGAAATCCACTTAGTAAATGTACCAAAATTCCTTTAAAGCTATAGTAATGTTTGATGTATCTATTAAAATGAATATTCTTTTTAAAGCTAAACAGCTGTAACTTAAACGAGTGAACTGTTTTAAAGTCTCGTTGATTGTATCTATTAAAATATTAATTGTCTAATTTAGTGATTGAGTGACTTTTTAAAATTAAACAATATGATTTTCAAAATGAGATGAAATCTTCCTAAATAGAGTGAACTGTTCTTAATAAACTTAGTCTCAAGTATGGAAAGAGAATTTATTTCTATCATAAATCCGATATTACCTGTATTTATTCTGTCTAATTTTTTCAGATTCAATGGAGCATAGAGCCGTTTTTAAACATTAAATGTAACAATATGATTTTTTTTCATAAAAATGAGATGAAATCTTCCCTAAATAGGATAGTCAAAACCGCATAGAATATGCGAGTGCAGAATAGGCAAATCAAATTGTAAACAAATGTTAAAGTTTGACAGACAGTGTAATTTATGTTTGTTGCACAGGCAAGTCTTTAAAACTACCTATAATGTCTTTTCCAAATGATGAAGCTGTTGATATGATTGCGGTATATTTTGAATATCTTCAAAATGGGGCATTGGCTAGGAGAGTATACTCAGCTCGATATCAAGATCGGCATCTACGCGATGCGAGAATTTTTCCGCGTTTAGTGCAAAATTTGCGTAATACTGGAAGCTTTCGACCAAAGTTGCGAAGAGACTCGGCTAGAAGAATGGCAGACAATATGTTATTGTCTTAGCATACATGTCATTGAATCACTACGTTAGTACTCTCGCTTTGGATATGTCACGAACTACTATTCAAAAGATTTTAAAGGGTCATAGGTAAGCTCTTATGTCACTAAAAATACTACTATACATGTTTCACAATGTGTTTGTAATTTCAAATTTATAGAATGCACCCGTATCATATGGTTTTACATCAAGCCTTACATGACTGGTTGTACGAGGTCCAACAACAAGGTCATTGGAGTGTTAATGTGTGGTGTGGCATCCTGGACGAAACTATTATAGGTCTCTATTTCTTTGATGAACCACTAAGTGGTGCCACGTTTCTTGATTGTATGGTAAACGAATTGCCTATTTTATTAGAAGATGTGCCCTTGCAATTACGACACATGTTTTTTGCAGCTAGATGGTTGCCCAGCACGTTTTTCAATAAATGTGCGATAACACTTAAATTTAATACATCACCAGAAGTGGATTGGCCGCCCCGATCCCCTGGCTTAAAACCTGTTTGGACTTTTATTTAAGCACGAATTCGAGAGGCCATTCGTAGCCTGTCAAGAGCAGAAGTTTAAGCTGCTCTGATGTCCACGCATGAGCGGTTCCAACAATGCATCGAGGCCGATGGGAGACAATTCGAGCATTTAAGTAGGCATTAAGTAGGTACTTGATGCCTACTTAATGCCTACTTAAGTAAGCATTATTGCACAATCGGTCCTTTTTGGGGCCCTAAATAAAATTTCTAAAAAAAATTCCGCAAATTTGGAATAATACCTTTCAAAAATAAATATTATCATATTATCACATTTAATTTTTGAAATTATGAAAACTTTTATTATTTAAAAATTATACAATGATGAAATTGTTCATTGAATCTTGAAAAAAGACAAATATGAATAAATACCGGTATAATATCGACTTTTTCGAATTTTATAACTAAATTTTCTTTCTTCGATGTTTTAGAGTATGAATAAGATATCGAGGTGCAGTTTTCACTAACCTATTTAGGGTGATTTCATCTCATTTTTATGAAAAAAAGTCATATTGTTGCAATTAATGTTTTAGAGAATTTTGCAATTTTCTGATGTATCAAAAAACGCGCTCTAGCGGCATCACTAAAAATTAGATATATTACAGGTAAGATGGATTTCATGGAGGAATAAATGCTCTTTCCGACTAAATTTATTAAAATCAGTTCAGTCGTTTATTTAAAAAAGCACCGAATCACCCCCTACCACTTTACTTTAATAGATACATCAACAAAAATTACTCGAATAAAGCTGAGCTTTAAAAACCATACAATTTTTGGTACATTTGCTAGGTGGATTTCAGTAAAAAATCACTTTAAAAGTTCAGGATGGCGGTTACGCCCCTGCTGGTCATCTTGCAAATTTGAAAATATTTTCCACGGTTTCTTTTTTGGCCATTTAGTGATAAAATTTTACCACAACTCTCAACGACGAATAGTTTCCGAGAAACAGCACTTTGCATTCTTATCTGGCCACCCGGTACATTAATGTTAACCAGATGAAGAAGTGATCGTAGAGCATGGTTTTTGGTTTAAAGATTTGCCGTCATAAAGTTTAAGTAAACTTAAATTGGTGTTGGTGATTTTAATAAAATGTTTGTACTCATTTAGACAAATGAATATGCCTTTTGGTTTAAGTTAAAAAAACATACTCACTCCTAAACTATTTCGTACTGTGCTTTGATTGTTTCATTCTGTTTATGTTATACAGTGAGGACATAAAGTCCGTCGCCCCTCCTCTAACTTTTCTGTCTGTCGACTTTTCAACGTATCTAACACATATATCAAATTGGGGCAACTACCCCAATGTAAAAGCTACCCCTTGTAGGTGATAGAAATATTTTTTAAGCAGATTTTTCAGTCTTTTCTAAATTTAAAGCTAAAAATAGAAATTGCAATGTCATCATCATGATCATATTACAATTCTTAGAAATCTAAAAATAGAGTTTTCAAGGTCAAATGGTAAGGACCTGCAGGGGTATCATATTAAGTTTCTTAGAAATCTAAAAATAGAATCAGTTCATGGAAACAAGAATGATAGGTTGTTATGTATGTATGCTAAAATGTAGATCAAGGTCAAATGGTACTTAGGCTTATACAAACCAATTTTCAAGGTTAAATTTTATTAACAAGGTATTGAGAAGGTATCATATTATAGTTCTTATGTTAGACTCTTCAAGGTTCTTAGGAATAGCAAAATAAGCATTCTTAACCAATGACGCATGTAACTGGCTTTGTGAGTATTGTCAGACAGCAATAAATAGAATAGTAAATTAGTCACCTGATTTGAAATTTCTCATAAATTCACAAAGTACAAAATTTGCAGATTTACTACGCACTCCGTGAAGTCTTTTGTTATGAATCATACGGCACTAAGCACCTTAAACAAATTTTAGTATCCACCTGAATAGAAACATGTGCAAATTATAACCAGTATATTTTGCAGTCCACGAACCAGGCCGGTAGGACCCAACTTATACGAAGCTCGGTCAAGACCCTGAAGAATCCAAGAATAACCTCGACGAATCCAAGATTGGTTTATTTATTTTTCCACCCCATACGATAAGAATCTCTTTTATTTATCATTTCATTACACCTGTTCAGTTTTACTTTTATTTTTGTAAGTACATTTGTTATAATTCATACTGTCTGAATTTATATTATAATAGGCAACCAACGACACACCCAAGTAGTAAAAAAAGCGGCTGGCCCGAGATCTCAACGGGCAAATAATTAAAACTAATTCTGTACAAACAAGGCACAGCATATCACTTTTTGGGGCCTCAACTTCCGGTAATCAAATAATGTTACTAAATAGCTATTTGTACTCTCTCGAGATGCGAACTCCGAGTAGATGTGCAAATAACGATTGTTCTGGTCACTTGAGGTCTAATAAGGGCAGGTAAACTATTAGGAAAATACACGTTATAAAATCAGATTATTTAGGATGTAATGAGTTGAATGCAACAGCCAGGATTTAGGGTATTTGTACAAGCGAAGGTAAATTCTCAGGATTTCTTTTTTTGGAGTTTAAGGAAAGCAGGAATGAGAATAAGTCATACTGGCAAACGTAAGATCGGTTACTTATAGGGGAGTTGGTGTGGAGTGGGACAGGAGTGGGATACTGATATTATTTTTAAACAATACTACATTCAGTTGCGGTAGGAAATATAAATAGGTTTTGATAGGAGTTTTTTTACTAGGATAGGAAAATTAATGGTAACGATTTTTAGGATATTAAACACCACTCTTACCTGTGGCAGGAAGAGGAGATGGTCCTGAGACAGGTATTTGCAGCAGGCCACACTCGACCGGTTGCGTCCTCTTCATTCGGGCGAATTCGGCGGTTACCAGCTGTGATTTTGGCCCGCCGATGATTCCTGGCTCGCCTACATCCAGTGGTGGTGGCGACTTCTGTCGGGAGTGACGCTGGCATCTCCGGACTACTCAGGCTTTGAATTCCCTTGTCTCCAGGTGAGTCGAGTAACGTTGACTTCTATTCCAAGGTTTCTAGATGTTCCAGCATCTGTCTTAGAGGAATGGGAGTGAGGGTAGTTATAGGAACACCATAGGTGTTGATAGGGACAGAAGAAGGTTCCCAGGCAGGTAGGGGATTAATAGGAAGAGGAGAATTGCCTATCGAACTGGAGGATATGGAGACGAAGGGTTCTGGAACAACTAGAGATGGTGGGTGTACTGGAGGTTGGCGGTAAGGACTAATGGTGATTGAATTGTATGACAGGTAGGCAGAAGGAAGGTTCTCAGTACCGGGCTGTCTGTAGGACGGGGAGTGCAAGAACCGGACGTCACGACTGCGACGACGGGCGGTCTTATTGGTCTGGGTTGGTGCCTTCTCGACAGACTACCTTCCTAGCTCTGCTTGAAGCGGTATTGTTTCGTCAGCTATTTCTATCTGGGGGGACGATTAGTATGGTGGCTTTTATCTGTCTCAGGAAATAGATTCCCAGGATAGCATCCGCTGACAAAGTAGGTAGGTATTATTCTAAAAGTGAGTAACAGCCCTCACCTAAAAGAACAGGAAATCTATAACTGCCATTTGATTGTTTTATGGAATTATCTATCTCGTGCACAATGTTTCGGGTAAAATCGAATTCTGGATCAGGAGGTTCTTCAGTTTACTGCCTAGGTAGATCCAGAATGCACCCCTTGTCCACAAAGGCTCGTATGGCCTTATCAAAGAGGTGCTGTAATCACTGGTTCCATTCTTCGCTGGAGGTATCTGGTCGTAGTCATGGAAAGTCCTCTGAAGTATTTTGCTAGCGTTGGAAGTTTTCGTCTGGGACAGGAACAGTGTTTGGATAGGTTTCACTGGTACTGGAAGTTTTCTTTTGGGAGAGAAGCAGTCTTTGGACAAAATCTCTGGTTGGTGCACCTGGCGCAGAATGCCTTGAAAATTCCACTGCAGTTGCCTCGAAAACGTCTCTAGCAAACTCAATAAGGCTTATGGTTTAATACTTCCCTTTGTTTCAGGTCGAACCGAAGCAGAACGAGATCTCAGGTCAGTGAACTCGACTGGGATGGGCAATAGGTGCAGGACTCTGGCTCCTTAAGAGTGACATCTCAAAGTGGTTGGCCATCTCTAACAACTCAAATAACGTAGAGAAGTCCCCTTGGCGAATGTAATACCTGTATTCGGTTCACAGGTTATAACCATCCGTTCCAGTTACTCGTGGTCATGCCTCCATGGTGTCGCATCAGTGAGTAAAGCGGTTGCGCAGTCTACTGCCCTCTCTCGTAACATTTGGACACGATAATGTATTTCTTATTCCTACTTATGCTGGTATCGTGGATGTAGGAATTGATGTCTGAAGTCTCACAGAAAACATGCCCAGGTAATTCAGAATATACGATTATTTCTGTGCCGTACCAGTGTATTTTCTTTGAAAAGTTCTGGTAAATCCAGCAGCATATCCTCGTCTGCGATTTGGTAGCATGCCTGAAGTTCTTGTAGTCTCTCCAGAAACGGCATAGGATCGCTGACTTCATCATGCGAGCTCGATTACAGGTGTCGGCATTCCTGCTGAAAGTCCCTACAATGGAAGATGTAGATTTACTATGTGGTGGAATACTCCTGGCCTCAACTTCGGGGCTAGGTGAAGATTATGTGGTTATAGGTAATATTATTTGCCCTTCTTCAGTCCTTAAATACCTGATTAACCTGACTTGGAAGGTATCGGTTGTATCAGTCGTATCTAATCGATATTTACGAGCTTCTTCGATTAGATTTCCTTTCTTGATGGTGTAAACCGATCCTACTCGAAGATCCTTTTCTTAGGGGGTTGGTGCGATGATAATCATGTTGATTTCGTTTCCAGGTTCCTGTATCATGAATGATTGGGATGGCTGGAAATGTTGAAAATTAAACTAATATGGTAGAGCTGGAATAACTGGAATAAAATTTGTATAAACGATCGGCCTCAAGAATTTAGCAAACACTTAAATTAAGTTATGCTGCAAAGTAATTGTGAATTGTTTAGGTATTATGAAAGTAAAATTTTATTGTAATTATCTCTGCAACTAAAGTTTGATTATTTCTGTAAGAGAATGTTAATTGTTAAACAAATTTAATTCTGGAACCAAATTTCAAATTATTTCTGTAAGAGAATATTAGTTGTTAAACCAATTAATTTTGGCTGGTTTCTAGAAGGAAAGCACTATTACGCATAATAATTCTGGCTAGTTCTAGAAATAAAACTGTGTCTGTAATTATAATGTGTATGGCTGGAATAAAAATGTAAATTATTATTATTGTTACTATGTCACCGTCTGAAATATAAATCGGTTGTTGTGTTGTTTTATAATTTGCCGGCTTAACGGGTTCATTTGGTAGTGTTGTAATCCCAACGTTGGAGCCACTTTTGTACCATGCCTTGTTTGTAGATAATTATTTTTAATTATTGGCCCGTTGAGATCTCAGGGAACCGCTTCTTTCACTGCTTGGGTATATGCTTGGTTGACTACTACAATATAAATTTACAGAGTATGGATTGCAGCAAGTTTGCAAAAATAAATATCAGGTGTGGAACACCACACTACATCCAAACCTACAAAATGGAAATTAAAAGAAATGAAATAACTTTAATGTCCTTATACTGTGTTATTTTCCAATAATGCACCTATTTTTAAATACGTTAGAAGCGATATAATCCCCTAGAGCATTATGAAAAACCATAGTTACGAAACCAAGGTGACTGAACCAACCCGATTATATTTTTTATAATAAAAAAATAATAATAAGTGAAATCCACTTTGTTTACTACTAAAAATACACATAACAATAAATGTCAAAAATAAAATTCAATGTCTTCTTTTAATTGAATAACACACTAAAAGGACATTAAATATAGAAGGCACCACGGGCATTACAGGAACAATTCCCTCGGCCAACGTACATCCCTCGGGGCGTACACTGTTGACCTCGGGGCATTATTATAATCGAACACCCTTGATACCTAATTACTATAACATAATCTCTTTAGGATAATTATGCAACCTCTTTTATAAGAAGCTCATTACGAAAATAGGCAACGTTGTAAATGCAAAAACAATAATCTATGTCAAACAGACGTTTAACACTTGATGAGTGAAGTTAATAGACATCAGATGCTACCTTAAATTAAA
Source organism: Vesta saturnalis (assembly GCA_036346205.1). NCBI lineage: Eukaryota > Metazoa > Arthropoda > Insecta > Coleoptera > Lampyridae > Vesta > Vesta saturnalis. The sequence continues at coordinate 8,053,250 of JARFJB010002021.1, read as the reverse complement.
AGGCATGAAAAATTTTAAGGTCTACGATATGTATATGTAGGTTGGAAGGTAAAAATGAAACTAGACAGGTGTAATAAAATAATAAACAAAAGAGGTTCTTATAAAACAAATTAACAATAATATGGGGTGGAAAACTGAATAAACCAATTTTGGAATCGTTGGGGTTATGCTTGGATTCTTAAAGGTTATTTTCCTTCGGCACCCTGTCCAAGATTCGTGTATGAGGTCGGGTACGACCGGCTGGTACCTGAACTGCAAAATATACGGGTTATAATATGCACGTGTTTCTAATCTGGTGGGTACTGCAATTTTTTAATTAAATTAATGAATGAATAAGTGGTCTGCGCTGACTAATGAATACGAAATGGAAAATGAAACTTGATATATGTGAATTTGAATGCCAGGTCGTTGGCTGGACGGTGGCAAGGCCAGATTGGTGTGGGGGTCAGCCCAGGGTAGCTGGTGGTGGAATGGATGGTGGAGATCTGAGTTTGGTAGATCCTTCATTCATAAATGAAGAGCGAATCTAGGTATGTAAATTCTCTAGTTGTAAGGTGGTGATGGTGGGCTGGAATATTTATTAGGAGGATTTCTTAGCCTTCGGGGACGTACCGCCGTTGTCCAAATAATAACACAGGTTACCCTTTTTACACTCCTCGTGGTACGAACTCCGAGTAGATATAAGAAAGGGGAAGGTTCCAGTTAATACACCGAGCTGGTAGTGTAGTGGTGATATGATCTGCTTAGCATCCGGGAGGTAATGGGTTCGATTCCCGTTTTTTCAGAGGGTTTTCCTCACACACATGGCATGGTCACTGCGTATATGCACACCATGTGCGGCTGCTTAGACGAATGCTGGGGTAGTATTTCCCCCTTCAGAACCCTAACTCCGTTCCTTCCGATCCTATCCTGACCACACCCATCCTTAATCCCACCATGCATATATACGCAATGTATGTATGTATGCTGGAAATCCATGATTGTGGCTGAAGGAGCTCGGAAAGCTCAAGCAGCCCGCCCTCCCCCTTGGGCCGTTTCCTTTCCTTCTCCAGTTACTACTCAACGAGAAAGGAAAAGGTTGCAGATGGCGACATAGAATTATTATTGGGTGTCGGGGCCGGAACCATCATTGACAAAATAATGCTACTCGTTAATGCTTACACGGCCCTCGAGGTACAAACTCCGAGCCGATATGTCTGCGATGACTTCCTGGTCACTATTTTCGTCAGCAAGGAGTACTTTCGTAAAATTATTTCACTTCTTGGGGCCTTAACTTCCGGTAGTAATATAATATTACTAAATAACTATTATTTAGACCCCTCGAGGTAGGAACTCCGAGTAGATGTGCAAATAGCGATTGTTCTGGTCATTTCGGATCTAATAAGGGCAGTAAATTATTAGGCAAATATACGTTATGAGACCAGGTTATTTATGGTGTAATAATGAGTAGAATATAACAGGCGGGATTCGGGATGTTTGTATACCCGCAGGTAAATTCTCATGATAACCTTTCTTAGAGTTTGAGGAAAGCAGGGAAAGGAGTGGTAAATGGGTATTTTAAACAATAATGTATTCAATTATTATAAGTTTTTGTTATGAAATATAAAATTAAAAATAAAATTAATAATTGTTTTTAATAATGTATTCAGTTGCCGATGAAAATAGGATATAAGTTTTGATACGAATGTATTTACTAGTATAGGAGAATTATTTATAGGATGTTTAGGACAATTGCAAATATGACCCAGCAGTTAGCAAAGCAATCTGAGTACTTTGCATGCGTGGTCATAAGGTATATGATTTGCACTGGTCTAGTATAAATGTTGGTAAGCGTAAGCCTTTTTAGTAGTGATAGTACGCGTCAGCATTCTCTAAAATACAAACAATTGAAAAGGGTGTAAAGATAGAAAGGAGTTTAAAGAGAAAATTTTGATTACTACATACACAATGACGGATAAATCAAAGCAAAAAATTAAGTATTCGGTAATTAAAAATTCGTTCATTTATTAACATATAAAGAAAGAAACCAAAATTTAAGTTACCTATATTATTCTTTTATACAGTAACACATAAATGAATATGAAAATTTTAATTCTGCAGAAAGCAGTAACATCAAAATAGCTAACTATTTGTGAACGTTATTGTTTAAATTATAAGTAAAACTAAAAGTAAGATGTTATTGTTTTCACTTAAAATAATAAGTTAATAATAAAGAAAAATGAGGGCTCGTGGCACAATGCATCTACCCTAAAGGAACGATAATCACAAATAAAATATAATTTACATTGGAGTCCTTTATACAGAATTCTAACTGAAGTTGAGACACAAAAAGGCAAACACTGGTTAACAGTTATGTATAAGTTGCACAATATATATATATATATATATATATATATATATATATATATATATATATATATATATATAATATATATATATATATATATATATATATATATATGTATATATATATATATATAGTATAGCCAATTTTATATAGAATTGATTAGTTATAAATTGATTGCTTCGAAAATCAAGTCAAACGGATGTAATTCTAGACAAACCTGTTTCGATGTCCTTAAACAGATATGACAGCCAAAAGTATATCGGTAGTGCGTAGGTAATAATCGAGCGTAGATACATAGTTTTCGTAAGAATCGTAGGCGTTACTACTACTAATAAAGAAAAATGAGGGCTCGTGGCACAATGCATCTACCCTAAAGGAACGATAATCACAAATAAAATATAATTTACATTGGAGTCCTTTATACAGAATTCTAACTGAAGTTAAGACACAAAAAGGCAAACACTGGTTAACAGTTATGTATAAGTTGCACAATATATATATATATATATATATATATATATATATATATATATATATATATAGTATAGCCAATTTTATATAGAATTGATTAGTTATAAATTGATTGCTTCGAAAATCAAGTCAAACGGATGTAATTCTAGACAAACCTGTTTCGATGTCCTTAAACCGATATGACAGCCAAAAGTATATCGGTAGTGCGTAGGTAATAATCGAGCGTAGATACATAGTTTTCGTAAGAATCGTAGGCGTTACTTTTCAAAGTAATCACAATGATATGACAATTCTGCCTTCAACAGTGATACAATTGTGCGGAAAAGTCCAAAAAGGAAAAACGTCCACGTTGCACACATATGTTAGTATGAAAAACTTTATTTCTGAGCCAAACTCGTTGAACAAGGAACATGTATCAACCATTATTCTATCTAAATATTGAGTTGACTCATATGCCAATTAACTTGGATCGTTTAATTAAAAAATTAAACAGAGAATTCTAAATTAAAAATTATTATTAATTTTATTAATAATTAATAATAATAATAATAATTTTTAATTACGTATTTACCTTTGAACTTATTCGTTCATAACAAAAACTTATAATAAGAGAATTCTAATGTACGTGTTTGTTAATTTACCATATTTTTGATATTTCTTATCAAATTAGATTCTAATTATACTGCTAGATTCTCTCTAGTGGGGGCGGTAGTAGGTCCAAAGGCAAATGGGAGGGTCATTATGACAGTCAGGGGGGCGGTCGCGGCGTACCTACCTAATTGGAAATTTAACCTTTAAGTACTCGCGTCAACTTTACGTACATAACTGCTCGCATGACGCCTCTTAGATACCAATGTGATTTATAGCTGTTTTGATTTTTTTTTACAATTATGCTTAAAAGCACTACATTCAAAACAATAAATTGTTGTTTTGTAATCATGTCTAAGAAAAGTAAAACAATCTAAACATGTTTAAAAAGTTCATTAGCCATTAAAAATATATATCAGAATACAAGTTTGAACAAAACTTATAAATTTATTGATAATATATTATGTATATAAATATACATAAGTACAGAAATAAGATATAAAGTATGTAAAATTATGAGAGTTGTACATAACATTATACATACGATTCATTGCATATATGTTTACTGTGTGCTGTACAAATATTTTTGTTACAAATTGTACAAATTTATTTTGAATGTCGATTTCTCAATCTTGCGTATAAATAACAGCGTTTTCTGGTACTTGTAGCTACTTCTTTATAGTGTACTATTGGCAATGTGTAAACACACGCGAATTTATTTATTATTATTATTATATTTATTACGAGAAATTCTACTAATGTAACTGCTCGGAAGGTGCCTCTCAAGTGCCACATTACGCACAGTTGTCTTTTTGTATTTATTAGTAAAAAACTTAAAAATATGTATTGGTCATAGCAAAAATTATTAAGAACGGTATAGAATAAAAGTTTAAAGATTGTCTGGCGCCTGATAGTCGCCATGCGAGCACTTAAACTTAAAGGTTAATATAATAAAATACTTTGAAAATACATACTTCTGTTTTCATGAAAAACATTTTATCTGGCCGTCTAAAATGTTTATCTTATTATTATGGCGTAAAAGTAAATAAACATTAAAATATTTAAATAAGCGATTTACTCAATCAAGCATGTTTCGACAAAAATACGGGAATAACCTGTTTGAAGAGCAAGTGCACCGGGGCACCGCAAACAAACAAAGGCATACAAGCTGTTGTGTGCTCGAAATCAAAGCTTTAAAAGGCAGGGATAGTTCTTCTAAGGTCATTGTTTTTGTGTGCTTCGTCAGTGATCTATACTCGTGCGTGACTGATAAAGTAAAGAAGTCATTATAACCATTTAGTTTTATAACTTTCTATAAATCGGTTGAAAAGTTAATGTATTGAAATTGTAACAAATTGTGAATTCCAAAATGTCTGAAACTACGAGGAACTGTCGGCAGTACAATATTGAGTATTTGAAATATGGATTTACGCAATCTCCAACAAACCAATTATTACATATGTGTTTAATTTGCCAAAAAGTTTTTTCAAATGAAGCCATGAAGCCTTCTAGTCTCCAAGAGCATTTGAGTAAAATACATGCTGATAAAACGGACTTGAAAATAATTATTTAAAACAGTCAACTATATCAAACCTTTTTGCATCGTGTTCTAAACAAGAATATGATGGACTACGAGCTTCATATGATATTACATTATTAATTGGAAAAGCGGGAAAACCACACACAATTGGTGAGGAATTAATTATGTCGACAGTCAAAGAGGTAATCGAAACTGTTCTTCATCATGAGACGCCATCAGATATCATTAAAAAAATTCCTTTGAGTAATAATGCAGTGCAAAGAAGAATAGATGAAATGGCTAAACACGTTGAACTATCATTATGTGATTACTTAAAAACTTCCAAATTTTGCATTCAACTCGATTAATCAACTTTACCAAATAACGAAGCACTACTCTTGGCTTACGTCCGATTCATAAAAGAAGAAAAAATTTGTCAAGAGCTATTATTTGCAGAAAATTTGGAAACCGATACAAAGGGGGATCCATATTTAAACCATGCCCTTTTTTTTTCAAGAAAAATTCCTATTCGAAATATTTTATCAGTTGCTACATATGGTGCTCCAGCATTGACAAGGGTTTCATGGCGCATTTGAAACAAGCAGTACCAAATGTACGCGCTGTAAATTGTGCTATTCATCGTTACTTGGTTGCAAAAAATCTTAAGAAACGCCTGCATACGTCGCTCCATTACTTTATTAGAGCAGTCAACAAGATAAGAAGCAATTCATTAAATGACAGATTATTTGGGCACCCTCGTAGTGAAAATGATTAAGACTATAATCGCTTTCCGCTGCACACAGGAGTACGATGCCTCTCGAAAAGTGTTCGTCTCAATCACTTTTTCAATCTATTTGCTCAGTACGGGACTTCCTTGAAAGCAGAGACGATGAACTGTGCGGAAACTTGATTGCGTCCAAAAATAACATCGCTTATTTGACAGACCTTTTTAAAATATTTAATGACGTGAATTTACAATTGCAAGGTGATGAGTTGAATGAGGTGAATACAGCCATTTTCCGACATTATTAGCATTATCGGTAAAACAGGAAGATTTACTTACTTACCACCAACACCTGGACGCTTTTCATGCTGATTTTACAGAGCGATTACAGGATATTTTAAATATGAATATACCAAGCTGCGTTTTAGACCCTTTCGCACATGCAGATACAGCGGAATCATCAAATTTAGAAAAACGCATAGAACTCACAAGTTATGAAGAATTAAAAGTAAAATTCAGAAATGGATACCAAGAGTTTTGGTTCCAAAATTTAATATCAGCTCTCCACCCTGGATTGTGGGAAATAGTACAGAAATTTTTAATTGCGTTTCCTTCATCATATTTGGCTGAGCAGGGATTCAGTGTAATAGCTAATTTAATGTCTAAGAAAAGAAATAGACTGCAGATCACTGAGCATGGTGATTTGCGACTAAATTGAAACCCGACATTAACAAATTGTTAAAACTCCACCAGCCTCAACCATCTCATTGATATTTCTGTTTCTCATTGAATTTTGTTTTTTTTTTTTATAATATTTTTGTTTACTAATTTTGATTAATCGTCTTGTCTTTGCCTTTGTGCAGCGCTCCAATGCGGTGTGCTCCAGCTTTGTGTATTTCTATTCTTGCATTTTTTGGTTGTTATAATTTTGTCCTAACACATTGTATGGTCTTTGTCTGAATCAAATGTTTTTATTATAACATGTTTTTGTATTTTTAATTAATTAATAATCACGACCTTCTGCCACGACCGCGACGAGCGCGATTAGGGAGAGAATTAATTTTTAATTTGTGATTATTAATAGATAATAAACAGACATATAAAATTGGTATAATTAACTATTATGTAAAAGGGGACGTAGGATTTTTTATTTTTTTTGTAAAGGGGCAGTAGTCCATAAAAGGTTGGGAACCTATGCGCTAGATCTAAATTTTTATGAAACACACATAGTTATGTAGAAATAAGTAGACAATTGTATGCACCGTTTCCAAAATAAGGATGCCCACTATGGGGATCTCGGAAACGGTAAGAGATGGAAGGTCGGTTAAATAGAACAAAAGTTACGCATTTAAGAGGATGTATTTATGGTCTTTGTAGAACTCGAATATCTCTTTTATTTTTTGAGATATTTGAAAAAAATTGAATTTTCTGATTTTCGTTTTTATTTTTTTCTGGCCTTATTTGAAGAGCTATTAAGAAAGGAAGAGCACATTTTCATTGCCACTTTTCTAGTTCTACTTAATGCTGTTATTCAATCTTTGATACAATGTTTCGTTTGTTAGCAACCATCATCAACTTTATTTTTTTAAATACACGAAAAAATTATTTTTGCCATATTTAAATTCCCTCCTTGATTCTGAATTCAACGATATATCACACTTTATATTTTTGATACGTTTCGGATGAGAAAATTCATATTCAATGTAAAACATCGAAAACGTACAGTTAAAACTAATACTAGAAAGATTAGAAAACCGTAAAATTATTATGAAATTATGTTTTGTGATTTTAAATGATAGACAAATAAAAAACAAATTTATTTTAAAGGTTAATAAACTCACAAAAGATGTTCAAAAAGATTCCCGTTATTTTCTAAACATAAATTGCATCTTCTAACTGTAGCATCTACAACATTCTTCAACATTTGAGGAGTAGTACTAGCAAACGCTTCGAGAACTAATCTTTGTAAAATTTCTTCGTTTTCAATATCGTTTCCATAAATATAATTTTTAATGTATCTCCAAAAAAAATCCAAAGGTGTTATATCTGGAGAACGGGCTGGTCACAGTACATTTGCATGAGTGCCAATACATATTTCTGGAAATCTAACTGACAGGTATTCTCTGACAACTCTGGAATTATGTGCTGGTGCACCGTCCTGCATAAACCAACAACTTTTTACTTCTGGGAAAGGCAAATCATTCAAAGCTATCTCTAATTCATTTTGGAGTAAAATTTGGTAACGTTCAGAATTTAAGGACTCGTGGTAAATGAAAGGGCCTATAATTCGAGTACCGAATATAGCAGCCCACATATTAAATCCAAAACGGTGTTGGTGTTTGGCCGTTTTGTACAGACGTGGATTTACTCTTGCCCAATAATGAGCATTTCTACGATTAAAAATTCCATTATTATTAACCATACTTTCATCGGACCATATTATTTTATTCGGAAAATATTCATTGTCTTGAGATTGACGTGAATTCCATTCGCAAAATATTCTACGTCTTTCTGGGTCACCTGGTCGCAGTCCTTGGCAAATTCTAAATTTATGTGGATGTACTTTCTCCTTCTTTAGAACATAATGAGCTGTGGAATGGGCTATGCCAGTTGCCTCTTCAATTTTCCTAGTAGAAACCTCTGGATTTTCCGTTACAGCTAATAAAGCAGTATTGGCTTTTTCGTCATTGCAAGGTTTTTTGCGAGATTTTACAGGTTTTTTGAACGCACCGTATTCTTTTAGATTAACTGCTAATGTGCGAAAAATTCTTTTGTGAGGTTGAAGCCTTTCTGGATTATTTGTTTAAATACATTATTTCGGCTTCAGAACAATTATGTTCACAAAATGTAACACGTCAGTATATCGAATCTTTCATTATTTGAAAAATGTACTCCTACCATAATGTTTTTAGGTAAACACAAAATGTAATTAACTCAAAGACCACCAAACAAACGTAATACGGACAACAATCAATTATGACAGATAAGTAAACAAAATGCAAAGCCAACTTATTTTTATCAAATGCATCAGTACGACGGAAGATGTATTTTAACTGTTTAATTAATAGTATTTTCACTAAATACATACTTGTGAATTATTTTATTCGCAACAGGCATTAGAAAATGAGAAAACATTATTTTATAATAATTTTACAGTTCTCTAATGTTTCTAGTATTAGTTTTAACTGTACGTTTTCGATGTTTTACATTGAATATGATTTTTCTCATCCGAAACTTATCAAAAATATAAAGTGTAATATATCGTTGAATTCAAAATCAAGGAGAGAATTTAAATATGGAAAAAATAATTTTTTCGTGTACTTAAAAAAATAAAATTGATGATGGTTGTATCAAAAATTGAATAACAGCATTAAGTAGAGCTAGAAAAGTGGCAATGAAAATGTGCCCTTGTTTTCTTGATAGCTCTTCAAATAAGATCAAAAAAAAAATAAAACGGAAATCAGAAAATTCAATTTTTTTCAAATATCTCAAAAACTAAAAGAGATATTCGAGTTCTACAAAGATCATAAATACATCCTCTCAAATGCGTAACTTTTGTTCCATTTAACCGACCTTCCATCTCTTACCGTTTCCGAGATCCCCATAGTGGGCATCCTTATCTTGGACACGGTGTAAAACGATGAGTTATACAGGGTCCGCCTTTGGAAGCTGATCCTATGAGTATCTGCTAAACCAAACTTACTATAATTTTGAAAATTTGGTGACAGGGTAATGATGTTAAGGCTAACTCATTTAAAATATTTTCACGTTCGTACCACTTCCGGTTATACCGGAAGTCGGTACTTAGTCGCTTATTTTAAATGGAACACCCTGTATATAAATACATTTTTGGATTCTATGTCGAATTTTAAGGTAAGTTTGTTAAATAAACTAGATACGAAATTTCAGTCGTTTTCAAAAAAAAACATTTTTCTAAAAAAATTGACAGATACGGTCCTAGTAATAACTCGTTAATTGTTCTGTTCCTGTCAATCAATTTGAATAAAACTTTGAGGTGTTGTAGGCAAAGGTTTATTGCAACAGTCTGCAAAAAATGACATTTGTATTTTTCATAAAAATAAAATTATGAATGTCTAAACTTGACTATCAAAAAATGCAAGTTACTCAAAAAAATCAAATGGAAACCCCTATTTTTTATTACTCAGATCGATTTATCGTCAAAAATTAAGGTAAGTTTGTTTAAAACTTTATTTGCCTAAACGTAACAGTTTCATACTTATTATCAAAAAAATGAAAATGAAAAAATTATAAAAATTGATAATTTTTTGCCAAAGAGAAATTTTCTGTCATTTTTTTCAAATTCGATATACAACATAAGTGTAAAAATTTAATACTTTAGGAGTAAATCGAAAAAAACTACTTTTTACTGCGGAGGTAATACATACTTATCAGCGCATCATTACACGATAAAGATGCTTATTTATTTTGTTTTTCTTTTGTAGTCAATAATTTAACAAAATTGTTGACAGTTTGTGTTTTTCTTGATGAAATGGCTCGACTTGAATATTCTAATACAGATTATTTGAATTTAATTTTAATTCACGGAGAATGTCATAAGAGTTTTAAACCGAACATTTATCGAACGCTATCCTGAGCGCCCCCGACCATCAGCAGATACAATAAGACGTGTGGTTCAAAATTTGGAATAGTTTTGCACATTTAAACACTCTGCGCCTCGCAAAAAAACTGCTATTGATAACGAACAGAATGAAGTTATAACTTTAGGATATTTCCGTGCCTATCCTTGTAATTCCATAAACGACGCGAAAACAGATATTGGCTTAACACCAACAACTATCAGAAGAATTCTTAAGAAACATAAGTTTAGACCATACTGTTTACAATTACTTCAACATTTGAAAGAAGCGGATTTCTTGAAACGTATCGAATTTTGTGAAACAAATTTGCTCAAAATACAAGAAATTACTAATTTTTTGACTAATATCATATGGACGGACGAATCTAAATTTACGAAAAATGACATTTTTAATCGCCGAAACTCGCATTACTGGAATAACGAAAATAGCAATCGAATTCGCGAATGCCATTTTCAGGAAATTTGGAATTTTAACGTATTTTGTGCTATTCGGAATAACGAAATCTTTGACGTGTATTTTACAACGAAAATTTGAGAGGTTTAAAATAGTTGATTGTTGCGATTTATGATTACAAATTTAATTTCTAGGAGAAAATTATCTTGAGATATTAAACACTCGAATTCAACATCGATTAAATCTAGAAAGGGAAAATTTATGGTACCAACAAGACGGTGCGCCTCCTCACAACACCAACGCTGTTTCCATGAAACTTTATAAAATTTTTGAAGATCGTTGGTTTGCCATTAATGGTCACTTTCCATTGGCACCTAGGTCACCTGATCTTACTCCAATGGATTTTTATCTTTGGGGCCGAATTAAAAATATTGTTTATGCTACACCACTAACGACTAAAGAAGATTGCATTGCAAAAGTGCAAAATGCCTTCAATTCTCTTTCTCCACAAGAAATTCAAAAGGCTACAAATGAAGCCGTTATAAGACGGGTTCAACAATGTTTCGCGTCTAACGGGCAAGATTTTGAACATTTATTGTAAATTAATTTACATTTGATCACGAGCAAGAAATACTAAATAAGCGACTTTATCGTGTAAGAATGCACTGATAAGTATGTAGTTACTACATCCGCAGTAAAAAGTAGTTTTTTTCGATTTACTCATAAAGTATTAAATTTTTACACTTATGTTTATATCAAATTTGAAAAAAAATGACTTAGAAAATTTCTATTTGGCAAAAATGACTTTTGAATCACAAAATTATCAATTTTTGCTGTAACTTATTCAAATATTTTTCTTTATTTCAATTCTCAATTATTTGGTTTCCATGGTGACCACGAACAAGGAATACTAGATTTAAGTATGTAGCTCATTTTTATCACAAATTTTAAAATTGGGACTTTTTTTGATTATAAGTATGAAACTGTTAGGTTTAGGCAAATAAAGTTTTAAACAAACTTACCTTAATTTTTGACGTTAAATCGATCTGAGTAATAAAAAATAGAGGTTTCGATTTGATTTTTTTTGAGTAACTGGAATTTTTTGATAGTCAAGTTTAGACATTCATAATTTAATTTTTATGAAAAATACAAATGTCATTTTTTGCAGACTGTTGCAAAAAACCTTTGCCTACAACAACAGAGCAATTAACGAGTTATTACTAAGACCGTATCTGTCAATTTTTTTAGAAAAATGTTTTTTTTTAAAACGACTGAAATTTCGTATCTAGTTTATTTAACAAACTTACCTTAAAATTCGACATAGAATCCAAAAATGTATTAATATATGGGGTGTTCCATTTGAAATAAGCGGCTAAGTACCGACATCCGGTATAACCGGAAGTGGTACGAACGTGAAAATGTTTTAGATGAGTTAGCCCCAACATCATTACCCTGTCACCAAATTTTCAAAATTATAGTAAGTTTGGTTTAGCAGATACTCATAGGATCAGCTTCCAAAGGCGGACCCTGTATTAATAATTATTATTATTTATACCCACAAACTAGAAAATTATGATCGAATTAGATAACAGACAATAAGAATGTTATACAGTGGTTAATGGCGTAACATGGAGGTTTGTCTTAGGGTAAAATTATTGTGTACTTGCACAAAATTTATTAAAAAATTGTGAATGTGGACTAATATACGACAAATCAAATTACGCACGACAAATTGTCGCGAAATGAGAGCATCAATCGGTGTAATGATTTTGGTTATTATATCATTGGAAGGATTCATTAAACATTAAAAATGACTGCGCTCGTTATGAAAATTTTACGTTAATTCACGCTTTCTTTCAAATTCATATCTATATCGTAAGTTTACTTAAATTAATTAAAACTATTGAGTGGAATAAGTAATTAGGGTAAAGTGGATGAAAGAATTGAAGAATCCACCAAAATATTAGGGGTAAAGGAGCAACTTGAAAGCTTAATAAAGAGAGCCGCTAATTCCTGTAGAAATTTATAGTCAACTTACCCTGTTGATGTGAGATAAACTAAAAATAGAACTAAATTAAACAAAACACTTGACTCATTATTCCATTATGGATTCAGTCTCTTGTTTTAGAAAAAAAAACATTTTCTATGCGTCTTTAACCATTTTAAGCTACTGTTAACGTCGGAGTATTTCGTAAACAAAGTAAATCGCTCATCCAAGTGAAAATATGTAAAATGCTGTTACATAAAAAACAGGTTCGATCTTTTTTCTTTAGAAAGTTTAGTTCAAGCACACAAATTAAACACGTTAAAAGGCAAAATAAAATTACAAAGAGTGACTTTCTGCAAGAATTATTGTGCAAAAATTCGTATGAGTATCCCTTCGTACTTTTGAAATTTGTATTGAAAAGTTTGTTTTCCTTAAAACTTTAGATAGAACGTGAAGCTTTTATTGTTGTTTACAGATGAATGAGTATTTAAACTTATCCCTACAAAAGCAGCTTAGATACAATGTGAAGCCATGCACTGTGTTTATATTCTAAAATATTAGTGTTCGAAAAAGTTAAATTCAAGCTTTAAAGCACTATAAGCTGTTCGATTTCTGTTTCTAAAATAAAAAAAAAAGGGAGCTAGAGACAAAAAATAGGTTAATCCAGCGTTTTTGTTCTACTTATTCCTTTATATTTTTTGGTCGCTGTAGTTTTTTTGCGTTATTTGATCTAACTAATTAGGTTAAAAGTGTTTAATGGCACTTACGGAAAAATTCTGCTCTAAGTGGTTGATCTTTATTAAGTAAAAGCTTAGTGTTTGGCGTATCAAGAATTGCACAATACTATGAAAACCGTGCCAAATTTTAGTAGTTTATGTATAAAAGGCTTATAAATATTTATGCCGCTACTGAATGGACTTTACCTGGGTGGCCTGTCCATAATAGTGCATCAAAACGCTATAATAGAGCTGAGACAAATTTTTGCCACAATGTAAGACTGCTCTTTTTATATGGATTGAATAAGATTCAACCGTTGTGGTTATATCTAAGTGTGAAGGGATATATGTCTTACCTGAATTTGAAGAATAGCTTTATAAAACTCTAAAATAGCAATATCCAATATGTGGATTGATTAATTTTAAAATCATAAGTAGAAAAGAAGATTTTATAATCGCTTTAAAATCTTAGTTTCTTATCAGAAATAACTTCTAGAATCTACTTTAGCTTAAATTTTAATAAATAATTAGACACATTAATGAAGTTTCTTACGTATACTTAAAATCTAAACTTTCTACTTCACAAAGAAAACTTTTTTAATATCGTCCTATTAATAAAACAATAACGAATTTATTCCTGAGCACTCAAGATAAAAAACAAGTCAAAATTAAACGGGACGGCTTAATTACACAGCAAGGTCTTGAAGTTGCGCGTAAAATCATAAAAAATTTCAACATTAGTGGCTCGATGTGGCGTTGTCTGCAATAGAAAACAAAACTGGTAGAACGTTAACTTCTTTCTTTAACAAATTTAGAAAAATCTGATTAAGAAGGATTGAACATAGAATTGTTCCTTTTGGATCAACTTAATAATGCATTTTTAAATCAAGATATTTTATGATTATAATAAACACAGTTCTATTCAGACGAAATTACCAGCGAAAATACAACTGGCATTAAATTAAATTTATTTGTTTCGAAATCGTCCCCGAAGTCGTCATTACAGACATTTTGTCTTAATACGCCCCAAAGAACATCAAGAAACGTGGGAACGTGTGAATCTGGTGACCAAAATACCAGTCCTGTTCAAAAATGCATAATACTCGGTCTTTAGCATTACCACATGCCGATAATCGGAAGGCATGAAGTAGAAAAATAAATGTATTGAAGCCGAGAGCTTCATTAACACCTCATTGCATTCAGGGAACAGTGAGGAAGAAATATATTCTTGCAAGCAGTCTCAAGTACGCACCAGTAAGAAGGCTAATTCGAGCAAATTTGATTTCATTTAGGTTCCACTAGATTTGTGACGTGGATTCGCATAAATTTTCTCGTCGTATTAGCTAATAATTAAATAGGGTCTCATTAAAAGATTAGAGAGTAGAGAGATGTTGCGATTGTTCTTGAGCTAGAGTTGAACCTAGACTGCAAAAGGCCCAGCGGGAAAGGGCAAGTTTCCCGTTTATCAATTCGGTTTGTGAATAAAGTTACTGTAAACCTACTTAATTATGAATAATACATTTTTTTGGATAACCATAAAACCTCTACTGTAATACGTTAATAATGAAAACAGGCAACATTGTACACAATAACAATAATATAAATGCTAACTTAATATAAATTCTAAATCCGCACGCTTGTAAAAATATCTGGTGTGTAACAACACACGACATTCCAACCTGCAAAGTGGAAAATAAAAGGAATAAAATAATTTTAATAATATTTTTTGGAATAAGTATGCATCTTTTGTAATGCGGTCATAACGAACATGTGCAACATTGTAGAATCAAAAACAATATCTATGTGGGACCGACGTTCAAATTCTCATTTCAGATAAAGGTTAACAGACAAATAGATACCAACTTAAAAAAACTCCCAAACCACCCGCTTCTATAAAATACAGTTTAAACACGTTCAATCTCATCAAATTACGTTTTAGACTGATTTGGCTTGGTATTACGAAAAGTTATATAAATTTAACTCTCTTTTAAAAAAACGCGTTTACACCTTTCTATATACAGCTGATCCAAAATCAGATATAGAAATGTTTACGGTCCACCTGTAAGTATTTGTATATCTTTGCGTGCAGCTGTTTCAGATATATTTGCTAAAGGCCAAAAACTGCCTTTTACTAACCACTCGTCCCTCCGGAGAAATGAGATGGAGACAAATGCGAAATTTCAGGTATATATACATCCATATACACACTCGCGCACGCACACACATACACTCTAATACATAGACAAACCACGCACACCCACACGTGCCCTACCGCCTGCCCGACTGTCCCACACACATACACCAAAACGCACACACAGCAGACACACACACAAATCTACACACACACACACACACACACACACAAATCTATACACACACACGCACACGCACACGCACACGCACACTCACACGCACACGCACACGCACACACACACACACACACGCACACGCACACGCACACCCACACGCACACGGACACGGACACGGACACGGACACGAACACGGACACGGACACGGACACGGACACGGACACGGACACGGACACGGACACGGACACGGACACGGACACGGACACGGACACGCACGCGCACGCGCGCACGCACGCACGCACGCTCAAACACACACACATATACACACACACACACACACACACACACACACACACACACACACACACAACACACACACATTCGCAGAGACATCATGGCCGATCTAGGTAAACCTTTGCCAAACGTCGTAAAATGAGCTATTTAGGCAATTTAGCAGTTGTGATAAAAAGACCATTGTATAACCTTCTATACCTACATATGTAGGTGAATACAGTTCTGGCATTTTCATTCTTGGTTAATTCATTTATAAGGTTTATTTGCTTTCGAATTAAGATACCTTATATAGAGAAATTATGTGAAACTAAATTTTCTTTAATAATTTTTTTTTATCAGATAAATCGCTATTCAAATATTACAAAAATTTGAACACACATAAAAACCACCTTTTTTGTTGAGTGGAAGTTGTGGTTTTGATCTAGAAAGATGGAGTAAAAACAATTAAGACGTAGTTGCGAATTATTGTTGGGGTAATTAGTGTTGGGTAGGATCTAGATCAAAGTGATTTAGATCCACTAAACGGATCTATGATCTGGATCTAGATACTTTGCTCTGCTAGGATCTAGTATCTGGATCTAGATCACATTTTAACAGATCTTTAGTACTTGAATCCAAAGATCCATTAGAATATTTTAAAATGTATTTTAAGGGTATTTTGTGAAATTTTTAACTGGCTTGAGGCAACAGAGCTTTATATTTAAAAAATACGACCGTTACATCCGTACCCCACAGAGATACATACACATTTACACAATTACCTACTGCCTGAGGCATGTTAAATTCCGAAATAACCAATAATAGAACTATTCATTTCCTTTGTTAATATTTCCGTCGGTTGTTTTTGTTTCCCAAAGCTACAAAGACAGGTAATGACAGCTAAGTGCTAATCTAATGACTTAATGAGTAATGATAATGGGGTCATCCATCCATTAAAGTAGGTACTTAAGTTAAGTGGAACTGGAATTCCCTGTTGCTAATTTAATCGAACAAAAGGAGGTATAGAAAAACAACAATCTTGTCTTCAGTTCTTAAGAATACGACTTTAAGTAAAGCACATTTGTTAATTGTTAGTTAGATCAACAATGAGTGACGAAGCTGAATTAATGGAAGTTCCGCCAATCTTAAGCGGTAAATATTATAAAATTTTATCAAAATGTGACAACAAGATACTGACCCAGTGTCTAAATTGTCCCGCACAAATACAAGGTCATGTAACTTCAACAGGAAATTTTATTCGGCATATGAAGGTATGTATTAATATAGTTTTTGGCAGAATTTTAGTATCATTTATTGGATTCTTACGAAATACATCATCTGATATATCAAAACGTGATTTGTAGATTTAATTTTTCTTATTAAATTCTATATGAATTACGTAAAGTATTTTTTGTTGCAAAATACTTAGTTTCTCGTGTGTAAAAGAACGTTTACAAAAGGTTGAGATTTATTTCTTAAAGTCCCTAATGCATCAAAAAACTTTTTTAAATGTTTATGATACCTGTATTCATAAAAAGATGGGATTCGGTCGCTTTCAAAATTGGTGTTATCTAAATTTTGACTGAAACTTGAAGTGACTTCAATCTGAATTTTATAAATTAACATACACTTTCTCCTTTTTTCTAGAGAAAGCATCCAGTAACATCAGGCAAATTCGATGCAGAAAAGACAACAAAAAAAAGTAAAACCGAAATTTTATCAATGAAGAATTTCAACAAGACTAACATTTTTCAACGATCTACCAGTTCTACCACAAAGAACTCGGTTAACAAACTCATCTTAGATTACATAATTGAAGAGATGAGGCCTATTTATACAGTCGAAAAACCCGCATTTATTAGGTTAGTAGAAGGACTTTCTGGCAAAAAACCTTGTGACCAAAAAACGCTCAAGAGTAAATTAGAAGAAGAGAAATCAGCAGTTATCGGTGCTGTAATAGAAGAATTAAATAAAACCAAATACGTCTGTACAACTGCAGATGTTTGGAGCACAAAAGGCAAAGGCAAAGGTCACGTATTTCATTCCCTCTCCAAGGGGGAGGGAGGGCGGGCAGCTCGAGCTTTCCGAGCTCCTTCAGCCACAGTCATGGATTCCCAGCATACATACATACATTACGTATATATCCATGATGGGATTAGGGATGGGTGTGGTCAGGATAGGTTCGGAAGGAACGGAGTTAGGGTTCTGAGGGGGGAAATACTACCCCAGCATTCGCCTAAGCAGCCGCACATGGTGTGCATATACGCAGTGACCATGCCGCTACATGTGTATGAGGAAAACCCCCTGAAAAAACCTCATACAAGGTAGACGGCAACAGGAATCGAACCCATTACCTCCCGAATGCTAAGCAGATCGTGTCACCACTACGCTACCAGCTCGGTGTTTGGAGCACCAATAACAAAAGTTATCTTGGTATGACTGCACACTTTATCGATAGTAATAGCTTCCAACGTAAATCTTTTGCATTAAGCTGTAGGCGATTTAAATTTGCACACACATTTGACAGAATTGCGGAATTAATAAGTGAAATTCATAACGAATACAAATTAAATCTCGGTAAAATTTCAGGAACGCTAACAGATAACGCAAGTAACTTTAATAAAGCTTTTAACGTATTTACTGCTTCTATATGTAATAAGAGCAGCGATAGCGAATTAACAGAGTTGCAAAATCAAAATGATGTAGATGTTGAATCATTACCTGCTTTTGATACTGACAGTACTTACGTGCTTTTGTCCGAACATTTTAAGTGTTGTTCGCATACACTCAGCCTTGTAATTACGATAGATGCAGCTAAAGCATTTGAAAACATAAGGTATAGAAAAATGTACGATACTGTTTTTGGGAAAGCTTATTCTTTATGGAATTTAGTGAGTAGGTCAACTAAGGCGTCGGATCAGTTAGAAAATGTTTGCGGTGTCAAATTGAAAGTTCCTTGTCCTACTCGTTGGAATTCCATGTATGACGCAATTGTTAAACTAATTAATATTGAAGCAAAATTAAGTCATGTTTGTAAGTTATTAAAATTAGACGTGTTCCAACTGTCAGATTTTGTGTTTTTAAACGAATATATTTCTGTTACAAAACCTATAGCCGTTGCAATAGATATTTTACAAGATGAAAAACTTGTCAGTTAGGTACTGTTTTGCCAACACTTTTCAAAATTAAAGCTAGCTTAGAAGCAATGACAAAACTGACATTTTGTTCTAAATTAAGAGAATGTTTATTGAACGGCTTTACAAGACGTTTCTCTAATATAATGGATATTAAAAATTCTAGTAGTCGACCATACCTATTATCCACAATTTCTAACCCAAAATTTAAATTATGGTGGTTAAAAATTACCCCCTTTAAAAATGAAACAGCATTCTGTCAAACGCAATTATTGTGTGAACTTAACAATTCCGGATTGCAAGAAAATCTTAATAATTCAGAATCAGAAATTCAGTTCACACTTACTGAAAAAAAATCCTCTGCCACGGACGAATTCTTTGATTTTTTTAAAAATAAATACTCAATCGCAAACAACATTTGATTCAGAATGCACAAATTATTTTAAAGACACAAGCACTAACTACGAGCAATTAAATATGTACCCTGCTATAAAAGAAATCTTTTAAAATATAATTCTATACTTCCTTCATCTGCCCCGTTGAAAGGATATTTAGTATGGGTGGACTAATTTTAACTCCTCGTAGGAATAGATTAGGTGATGATATATTTGAGATACTATTAATTTTAAAACAAAATAAAATAAAATTAGATAATAAAATGTAATTATGTAATGTATACTTATAATAATTTAGATAAATGTCCTTATCCTTATAATCGTATAACAACTATGTGTTAAGTTAAATTAACAATTAACATTGCAACTTGCAAGTGTAAATGTGTACCTAATACTAATTTTGTAATTTGTAGTGCGTTAAATAATTAATGTCAGTTTTCAATAAAACCTATAAAAATTATATTTGTATATTATTTTTCTTAATAATTTAACCTTACGGACTAATATTTGTATTACATGAAAAATGATCATGGGAATGGGAGTACTACTCATCAGTAGCAATACTAGCAATTAAAGATAATATTAATAATTAGAAAAATCTCGAAACAATTTTAGGAATGTCGGATCTTTATAAAAGATCTAGATCCCATTTCAAGGATCTTTGATCTTTATCTAGATCCATTTTTACGTACGGATCTTGGATCTTTATCTAAATCAGTTTTTAAAAATGTGTTTGGATCTGTATCTAGATCCTAAATAAATGGATCTTACCCAACACTGGTGCTATGGGGCCTTATGGGCAGCCCCCGTCGTGTCGTTGTGGTTAAGTGAACACGCGCTTTTCGTTGGGATTATACAATGCCGGTACAATATTAAAAGTTCGCTTTTATGCACTTTTGAAGTATGGTTACACCCCTAATAATTGTGTTTGTCGTTTTATCGAGGAAATCCGTGTTCAATAAGTGAAACCGATCTGTCTAATTAAGCAGTATCCTGATCTAAAGATAGAACCAGCGCGTGTTCTTAATCTTTAACCGATATCGGCGCCGAGGAGTGGAACGAATTTTGTAATAAAAACTTTCTCGAATTTATTGAAATTATCGACATTATTACTGTGATTTTTGAGTGTGATGGAAATGTATAACGTGTTATTTGTTTGTTTTTTTTTATAGAAGTTAAAAAAGTCAGTTTATTGTGCGTTTCAGAATTTTATAAGATTATTTAAAAGAACGTGCTCATTCAGAATTTTGTTAAATTTGCGTTTGTGCAACATTTATAATAAAAAGTTATCAGCTGATTGGTGAAATGTGATAGATGGATTTTAATTTCAAGGATTTATTTCATGTCTCAGAGGAAAATTCCGAGATCATTTTAGTAATAAGGTTTTCAGAAACCTTTTTTTTTGTTATAGTAATTGAGACAATTGTTGAACTTAATTGAGTGTTGATAAATCGGAATTTTGCATCTGCAGTAGATAATACTTTTTTAATATTGATATATATATATATATATATATATATATATATATATATATATATATATAGGTGATGTTACGTAAGAAGAAGTAATTGATATTACTTCTCCTTGACAGCTGCTAAATAGGTGACGCAGTTTTATTTTTGGCGAGACACTTTTGTTTACGTGCCGCTGCCAGGGAAATGTTGTTTGAGTGTACTTGCGCCCTATACACATTTTTTTATGCTCTCTTTTAATTGTAATATAGATATTTCTAGTGTAATTTTTTTTAGGAATTTATTTTACCTTCACCAAATTAAAAGCACGTTGATTTTAGTTCAACAAATTTTAAAAGTTACCGCAATGATTTGTTTTCATGAATTTTAAGTGACGTTTATTAAATAATGGGAACTTTTAAATATTCCATCGCGTTTTGTTTATTGTTATGACGAGTATTCATTTTAAATTGAACAGTTAATAACTGTTTTTACCAGTTATCATTTTTTAAGTCAATTGAGCAAGTAATTTTACGTGGAAGTTTATACCGAAAATGTAACGGGTGTACTAACGAGGGCGGCCGCCCATAACTCAAAAACTATTTGAGATTGAGCAGTGAAATAAAAAATCTTATAATAAATTTTGCCAAGAAAAAATGCTAGAAATTATTTTTAATTTTCTGCCGTCAGAGGGCGTTTCACTGATTTCAAATGAAAATTTCCATTTTTTGGCAATTTTTCTTCGTAATGTATTAAAAAAAGTATATCAATTGTAAACTAGTGTTCAATAAGTAAAACCTTCTTTAATGATTTTTTACGATTGCTGTCATAGTAAAGAGATGGGGAACCATATAGCATGTGACTGGAAAAAATCGTACAACTTCGAAACGGGTTGCTTGAATGATTGGTAAAAAAATAAAAACTGTCAATTTTTCTAAAAAAATTCAAATGATACCAAATGTGTTCATTACTGCTGGAAGGAAAATTAATAAGGGAGTAGTTTAAAAAATATTATGGCAATAGCCATTATAGAACCAAAGATATAGTCAAAAATATGTGTAATATAACAGTCAATTTGATGTATAAACAAAAATTAAAGAAGTAGGCTAAGAAAGCTTTAATTTGTTTCAAAATTTCTGTGATCCTGAAAAGAACCGATTTAATAAATAATACTTTTAATGGCGTCATAAGTGCTCAAACTGCCGACCATAATTGTTTTCAATGCCCAACTGCATCTTGTCTCTTGTCGCCTGCACTACACATTCAATTTCTGCCACCGATATTGAACGTACTCCCTCTTGAATTCTATTTAGTAGGTCTTCTCTTGTAGTCACTCTAGCTAGATATAGAAAACAAGCGAGTTTGTCCGGTGGACAAGGGGTCCAGGGGATATTTTTTACCTATCTACCTGCCTGGAAATGCTACATCAAGATGTCGTCGTACATTTAATGAAAAATGTGCTGGACACCCATCATGTTGGAAGAACATTGTCCTTTTAGTTTGAAGGTCAATATCTTTCAGTAGACCTGGTTTTGAAGGAAGTCTAAATAGACCATACCAGTCAATGCTCTTTCAAACACCACTGGTCCAAGAATTCTTCCAGCAGTTGTTCCACATCACACATTAATTTTCCACCTCCCTTGGTGCTACACCTCCCGTACCGAATGAGGATTGTCTCTCGACTAGTAATACATCTTATGTAAATTTACCTTTCCGTAACAATTAAAAAGTGGTTTCGTGTGTCTACAAAATTCTAGATAAAAGTTTCAAAGGTTCAACCTTTTATCAAAATCTTGAGGTATCAAAACTTGATGAAAGACAGTGTGATGTAAATGGAATCTAAAAAGGTAGGAATATTATACGTAAGAACGAAGGAATAAAAAAAATAAATACAGGATGATTTATAATCTACGGAGGAAACTGAAAGGGCAAGTAGAAGGGATCAAAATAAAGTTGTTTTTTAAAAAAATGTAATCAAATCAAATGCTAATGATAAGAAAATTACAACGGGTTAAAGTTCTTGTAAACAATTGAGCTTTTTTTATTAAATGCGGCACTAACACAAGCTTTGAATTCCAATTTGGAATATTTGAAAGTCAAATAAACAAAGTTCGCTTAAAATTCTAATAAAACTTTTATAAGGTGGGAGTTATGGCTATTTATATTATTCTTAAAATATCCGTTTATGAGTGTTCATTTATTGAAAACCGCTGGTTTATTTAATCTTATTAAGTACGTAAAATTTACTTAAACGTCAGAAATTAAGTACCTAAGTTAATTGTTGTAATTATTAATTATTGGTTACTAATACGTGAACTAATGGTGAAGTAAGTAATGAAGAATACGTAGATATGATAGTAGAATGGGGGCAGTTGAGGACAAAATTCAGTGAGGAAGTCACGCACACGTGGCCGTGGCCATTTCCCACCCCTATTTTGACCGCTTCTTTTCGCGGGCGTTTTTCAACCTCTAGACGGAATTTTCAATCATGTGAATACATTTTTACCCCTAATTAGAGACCTTTTGGCTGTATTTGTAGGTGGGGTCGGCTTCTTTTCGGGGGTGATTTTCAACCCCTTGATGAAGTTTTTATCCCTTGACTGTATTTTCACCCCTAATTAAGGTCTTTTTGACAGTCCACCCAGGTGTTTAGGGTGCGAGTCAGTCACGTGAATGGTGTGGAGGTGGTCACGTGATATTTTCACCCCTAGTTAAAGCCTTTTTGGGAGTTCAACCCCTGAAGAGGAGGCAAATACGCGCGCATAGTATTCTGATTGGAGGACCTGAGGGTAGGCCACACCTCCTCGTTTCGGATTGGTCAATGGACTCCGTGTCCTGGTTTCTGATTGGTTGCGGCCATTTTGTGGGTGTGTATTAACGGCCATTATGTTTTATCGTTTATCGGACATCTTGTCGGGTATGGAGGTAAATTTGAAATCGTATTCTAATAAGAGAGTCGTCATGCTATCTGATAAGACAGGTATAGCACTTCGGAGCTTGTTATCAGGCCTTAGCCCCCTGTATAGGACTCTAGAACTTGTTCAAGGGTCTTCGCCCCCATGCCAGCTATAGATTGCCCGCGGATGCCATTTTATTGTTCATAATTAACTTCCTCTCCCATTTTGTATTTAATTAAGTCAGCATTAAATTCGGGCGCCATTTTGTTTTTAATTATAAGTCATAATTAAATTTTTGTATTAAATTTTTGTAGGCTAACTTGTTTTGTCGGCTATTTTTCTTTTAGCGGGAAATTGAAGTTGTATTCTAGTAAGCGGTGCCCCAAATTACTTGTGGTATTACATTTTCAAAGTCCTTTCATCTTTCACTATTCAATTACATCTATAGCGTCAGAGAAAACCCATTAATCGCCTAAGTACGTTGATTTTCATTTCCAATTTTGATAAATCAATCGGAAACATTTAATATTTAATAAAACCTATAGTGTCAGGGGAAAACCCCCTAATTATCTAATTACGTAAAGGTAGACAAGTTGATCTTCATTGCAAATTTTCGTGTAATGAGTCATAAGCAAAGCCCTCGGCCATTTTATTTTGGCGGGATATTAGAAAATGTATTCTAATAAGTGGGCTATCTCATAAGGCAGGTATAAGACACTGGCTCTCGGGTCTTCGCACCAAAATTCCGCAGGCAATTTGCTTTTAATTATGAGTCATAATTAAATGTTTTAGGTTAACTTGTTTTGTCGGCCATCTTGGATCCCATTTTTGTTCTAGCGGCAAATTTCAAATTGTATCTAGTAAGGGACCCTCATACTAACTCATACGACAGATGCAAGACTCCGTAACTTGTTGTAGGGTTGTCCCGCCTTGTTAGGTCGCCGCCCCTTGGCAGTAAACTTGAAATTGTATTCTAATAAGGGACCCTCATACTATCTCATAAGACAGGTATAGGACGCCGGACCTTGTTCTCAGGCCTTCGCCCCTTTGTAATAAAAAGACAGAAATTAATCTAGTCAATCAATCGAGCAATAAAATCAGCGGAAGCATATCAAACTAAATCAATCAAATCAAACAAATCAATTAAGTAAATCAATCTCAAACAAATCACTCCAGATCAAAGCAATCAAAGCAATTAACCAAATCAGGCAAGTCAATGAATCTCAATCTAATGACACAAGAAGCTGTGCAAACAATTCTTCATAACCTTCAAGTAACGATTCTCCCACTGTATATACCTAACTCATATGAGTGACCGCTTACTTTGTAAATAAGTCTAACTGATACTCAGGGCTGGTACTCTCCATCAAATTAGCGTGTAACTGTAATAAAAATACGTTTTACAGTAACATTAGTAAAAATGCCTATACAGATTTATTTCGTTTTTTGAAAATGGACAAAACCCGGGGAAAGTAAACACGCTGACTTTAATTTACAATTTGGATAACACACATGTGATTTGAAACTAACACGGGTTCGTTTCATACGACTCTACGTTTTATTTTGCCCAATTATTATTATCATTAGACAACCCTAATAATAATAATAATATCACAAAAATTAGTGTGTCATACAATTGTTAAGTTTTCAATCCAGCCAAGAAAGTACGCTTTACAGTTAAGTTAGTAAAAATACCTATACAACAGCAAATATAAGCAAACTTAAAATCAGTCCTGTAGCAATTAAATAAAGTAAATAAAACAAGGGGTAAGGATTAAAATAAAAAACGATCCCTTACCAGGGTTATTGCTAATAATCGTATTGGATGGTCGCCTTGACAGGGTAAACAGCTGCATCACTTTCTGCGTTTTATTTATAACTGAATAATATCAAGTACTTAGAGGGTTCCAGCAATCATTAATATGAAGTAATTATTTTCTGGATTTCCCCAGTTATGTAACCACAACAACCTTTCACTATTCAAGTACGTCTAATATGTTAGGTTAGGTCAATACACGTACAACATAAAATTTTTAGCTGTGACGGTAACATGCACTTCACGGGCTGACAGTCTAGTGAGTGTCATGCCTGTAACAATGTAAGTATCTAAAGCTTCTGTATACATTTCTATTGTATATTTTTTCAATTCGTTTATGTGTTTTTATAAATGTTGTAATTTGGTTATAATTTTTTCAAAATAGTCTTATTATGATTCATCACTATTTTGATAGCAAGTATCTAAATGGTTTTCCAAAAGATTTTCGTTCCTACAATTTCTAAATCTATTAATTAATGCGTTTTCACTTGTGTCCACGTAGTATAATTAGAAATAGTTAATGTATCCCTATCCGCACATACTAATCTGGAGTAACAGATTTCAGACAATAGTTTGGTGAATGTATAATCTTCTAGGTTTCAATTTTTTTTAATTTTTTTAGATTGTTTTAAATAATAAGATAAGTTTTTAGCAATATTTATTTCAGTGAAATTAGGCATTTTATCTAAATTTGAACAGTACGATTGGGAATCTAACCCTTACATGCCCCATTCAAGATATTTATTCACTGTTTATTATATAAAATTAGGAAAAAATGTATTAAGAGACACAGAATAAAGCTTGTCAATAGCATCACGTGTGGAGCGCCTAACGGTCAACGGGCTCTCCAGTGGAAATTTGATTACAGCTGAGTTCCGATTTTTTGCCAAAGTCCTTTAGAAGTTGAAGTTGAGGTTGATAGCCAATTAAGTACTGCTGTTGAATATCTTGTTCGCAGCGCCAATTATATTGTTTGTTTTTTTTTTAAGTATGAACCACTTCATTAAATAACATAAGCAACTAATATGAGAAATCTCTAACTAAACTTTAATATAAAAATGTGATTAGATTTAAAAGGTCGTTCTTATATACTAATATTTATTAGCCTGTTTCAGTATGTTTGAAGAAAGCTAATGTATTTTGAGATTATACATGATAAAGTTCTTTAAAAGGGGCTGACGCAATATTTATAATAATAACAATGGGAAATACCTAATCTTATTAGTTACTAATAGCCAACAATTGGTATAATTGCATTAATTATAATACTAATTAAAGTGAAATATAAACTAGAGATGGTAAGAGCCCTACTCTAGATAAGTAGTGGTCGTGGGTTCGAGTCCCACTCGAGGTAGTCTTTTACTGTATGTACGTTAAACGTTTTTAATAATTCATAATTAATAGTCATAACATACAAAAAACATTTAATTCTTTAAATAATTAGTTATCTGCAATTTTGTATTGATATAATTATATGCTTAGAAACCATGAATGTGTGTCTTAGACAACAATTGGTGCTGTATCAAAAACAAACTTTTAAATTAACACAGAAACTCAAAACGATATGCAAACAACTATAGTGATTATTGGAAACTTTTTATAGCGTAAGAAAAAAAAAACATATTGACGTAACAGGTATAAAAAATCATATTTATCATAAATATAATGAAAATGAAATTTTAAAATAAATTAAGTCTAAAAATTCAGAATGCCTCCCTGTATCAAGATTAATGACACTTAATTTAATATTTTGTAGCTCAAAATTCGTATAATGAAATAAGCACAAAGAGGAAAATCAATAACAAAAAGTGACACTTAAGGAAATTATCATTTGACAAGGTAACATAAAAATAAAATTTCACTTGAAGTAAAAAGGTATTATAATTTTCAAACATTAAGCACTGAAAATGAAAAATAAACAATTTTTATTTCCCTACAAATGTGAATAATTCAAGCTTCGCATTTTTCTACCGTCACTTTTACTTACGTCCTCAATTACCTCTAATAAAAACACAAACTTTTCAGAGGTAAATCGATAAAGGAAGGATCGAGAAATATAAACGACAACATACTTATGTAAGGAAGTTGTATACTTGAAGGTAAACTAGTAAAGTAATTGAAAGGAAACATTTCATGAACTGATAACACTTTTGCAAATTGGGGTAGAAAATCCAGTCAGAAATCACGAAGATATAATTCAAGAATTTATTTACGGCTACTAAAGGACTACCTGAATACCGATCAAGAAATTCATCCAACCGAAATAAGGTATGAAAAGGCATCATCCTTGAATGTTTCTTATATTATTATTTATGATCAACAGAAAACATCTGTCGCATATTATAAAAAGCACGTGCTTACAGCCGAATTTTCAGATTATGAAATCAATGGAAATTTGTGCGAAAAGCTTATTTTTCTAGTCGTCAACACTCAATGATGAATTTTTATATACACTTGTGGAAAACTGGATTTCATTTAAATATATTGTTTATTACTATTCGAAAGAAAACAAAGGAGAAGCAAAACTTTTGAATGGTAATATTAAACAAAAAGTATTATTCGTAATCAAGTTTCGGATTTAAATTTAAAATAGGTGAGTGTACGAGAAAACCGTGAAATTGAAAGCTTTATACCGACTTAATTTTTATTCGCTTGTCTAGTTGCGCTTCTAAAATCTGTGCTACTAATAACACGACTTGCTTTAAAGGATTTCAGGTAAATGTCTTGGATATATATATATATATATATATATATATATACATATACATACATACATACATACATACATACATACATACATACATACAGGGTTACTGGTAACTGATGCAGTTAACTGAAATGACATACTAAGAGGGATTCAAGAAGCAACTTTTAATTATAAACTTATAGGAAAAACTCAAAGACTAAATAGTAATATAGTAAAAGAAAAAGCTTTTGAGAATCGCTGATAAGATCGTTTCATTAAACTTTCATAACTTTCACTTTCACCAGATTAGCAACGAAACGTTACTCGCCCTAGTCGACCGCTGATGATGATAGCGTAGCTACCGAAACGCGTTCGGAGTTTTTTTAATTTTGTGTGGTACGTGGGTGTATTTTGTCTGTTATCGTTTCTACAGTTTCACAGAATCGTTGGCGCACAGGATAATCATCTGCCAATAACCCTTGAACCCTCTGGAAATGATAGGGGTGTAAGCCATTCATTTTTAAAGTTCGCCAAGACATCCACTGCGACACTCTACCTCCCGTGAAATTTCTCGAGTACTTAATGAAGGTGCGTCATCTGTCATATCCAAAATGTCTTCTTCTACACATACACCATGGCCATGTGGTCTATCACCATCACGCCCTTGTTTGGGTGCCAAAGACCCTGTCGTTCATGCTCGATGCACATGTCTACGAAAGTTTGCATCAGGAATTATTCGCCCAGGAAACCTTTGAAATACAGTTCTCTTGCTGCGGCAGCATTTTCATTAGCCATGCCATAAATGATTAACTAATGTTGTGAAATTCAAAATTTATTTACTTACAGTAAGAGGACGAGTCACTCACTTGATATATGTCAACAAAGCAACAATCGATATGACATTGAGATGGCTGATTGTAACACAAGAAACGATCGCTGATTCCAATCAAGCACTCTGATTTATCGAAAATTGTATCTTTTAATTAAAATTGTGAACTAGTACCAATGGCTTTCCACAAATGGGCAATCATTATTAAAATACTATAGTTTAGTTATTATTGGGTTTCGCCTGTTGGTTTACTAAGAAAAATTGTTCAGTTTAGGGTCCTCTATTGGCACTTTTAGTTAACTGCATAAGTTACCAGTCACCCTGTATATATATATATATATATATATATATATATATATATATATATATATATATATATATATATATATATACATAAAGTACATACAGACACAGTAAAAGATTAACTCTAGCAATGAACTCATGACCTCCACTTTGGGGGCTCTTCCATCTGAGCTATCGAGGAGGCAATCGATTCAAACTTAAACTGTATGTTCAAGTCTCACTCGAAATAATATTTTAATGTATGTACCTTAAATTTTAATTTAATGATTATTAAATTGAACTTATGTTTCGTTAATTAAAAAACAACTTATATATATATATATATATATATATATATATATATATATATATATGAAGAAACCCAGAAAACACTGATACGGAGATAAAAGTCGTCTAGAAGCCTTAAGATGTACTGACTGCCTAAAATACACAAAGAGGGTGCCCCGCTATGGCCGATTGTTAGTTCAGTTGGATCACCGCTACAAGCGCTAGCTAAGTACCTTACGAACTGACTACAGCCACTCGCAACAAGGCTACATCTTACGTGAAAAACGCCGACCATTTCATTGAGATTCTGCAACAGTACACGATTAAACCAGGAGAGTTCCTAGTCAGCTTCGATATAGTATCTATTCACAAATATATCAGTCGACAGAGACCATCCAAAGAAAACATAATTCGGCTGACCGTATAATGAGCTAGACACTGTCTAAATAATACCTATTTTATGTACAATCAACACCGTTACAAGCAGAAAGCAGGAGCACCAATGGGGTCACCTTTATCTACAGTCATTTCAAACCTATTCATGCAAGAGTTTGAAGAGAAAGCATTGCATTCAGCATTACATAAACCGATGCTATGGTTAAGATACGTAGATGATACATTTGTCATCTGGAGCCACGGACAGGAAAAACTCGGGGGATTTTTGAAACACCTCAACAACGTGGACACAAATATCAAGTTCACAATGGAAATAGAACAAAATGATCAGTTACCGTTTCTGGACGCGCTAGTTAAGAAGAATAAAGACGGACTCCTAGGCCATACGGTCTACAGGAAGCCTACGCATACGGACAGATACATCAACTCCA
Source organism: Vesta saturnalis (assembly GCA_036346205.1). Taxonomy (NCBI): domain Eukaryota; kingdom Metazoa; phylum Arthropoda; class Insecta; order Coleoptera; family Lampyridae; genus Vesta; species Vesta saturnalis. The sequence goes on along the minus strand of JARFJB010002021.1, from coordinate 8,022,699 downwards.
AATCGCATCATCATCCTAGTCAACTCAAATCTGTCATCAAGACGCTGATCAATCGATCAAAGAAATTAGCAGGCACCGACAACATCAAAGAAGTAATGACAAAAATAAGAGAGGGTTTGATTAGAAATAGATTCCACCACCACGACCAACAAAGGACTTTGAGACCTTCAGGTAGAGAAGAGAAAGAACCAGCTGATACTGCAACTGCCACGGCATATCTACCATACATCAATGAGACAACGGACAAGATTAGCCGTATTCTTAAAAAAAAAACATAAAATCGATACAGCTTTCACGGCGTATCGTAAAATTCATTCGATCTTAAGAAATCCTAAGGACAAGATCTCGTTAGAAAGTCAAAGAGTGTACCAGATTTCATGTGGAGGCTGCGGTCTATCGTATATTGAACAGACCAACAGAAAAATCAGCACAAGGATAGAAGAACACAATAACGCGGTTAATAAAGTTCTAGCGACATCATCCTTGGCCCAACACGTATCCACAACTGGACACAACATTAAATTTGAGGGAGCAAAAGCTTTGGCAAGCATCGAGCACTTTACAGCTGAAATTATCAGAGAAGCCATAGAGATTGAGAAACACCCACATAATCTCAATACAAGAGACGATGCTCTGAGGCTACCACCAATATGGAAAACATCATTAATCCCTAGACAACTAAAATCCACAACACCTAAAACAGAATCAACAAAAGAAGAAGTGAAAACAGGGAAGCAAACAGTAAAATCAGTGAAGCTAGCAAAAGCAGCGAAAACAGTGAAAGCAGTGAAAGCAGTGAAAGCAGTGAAAGCAGTAAAAGTAGTGAAAGCAGTGAAAGCACTGAAAGCAGTGAAAGCGGTGAAAGCAGTGAAAGCAGCGAAAGCAGTGAAAGCAGCGAAAGCAGTGAAAGCAGTGAAAGCAGTGAAAGCAGTGAAAGCAGTGAAAGCAGCGAAAGCAGTGAAAGCAGCGAAAGCAGTGAAAGCAGTGAAAGCAGTGAAGGCAGTGAAATCAGTGAAAGCAGTGAAAGCAGTGAAAGCAGTGAAGGCAGTGGAAACAGTGTAAGCAGTGTAAGTAGTGAAAGCAGTGAGTTAAAGCAATACGGTACATAAGCAGCAGCACACACAACAGGAAGTTAGTTCATTTCGAGTAACTCGAAGCAGGAGCAGACAGTTACCAACCTGAGGATGACTTTGTAGGTAATGTAGCTTTAATAAATAACGCATTGCGATGCTCACAAGTTAATAACTATATAAAAGCGAATATTAAGTCGTATTCGATTTACACTGACGTGGTTATGATTTCAATTCCATTTTGGTATGGTCGCTCGGTGCTAAATAGAGAAATTTATAATATCAATTTAGTTTTATGTAATTTAGCTAAGGATTGTATTGCATCATATGTTAAGATCAATAAAGAATTATTGTATGTTCATTACACTCAGCATGGACTTCATCTAAACTTAAAGGGAAAACAACAGCTTTGTGAGAGAATTTGTGAATCCATTAAGTGGAAATGTATTCACGCAAAAAATAGTGATTGGTCTAAGTACATAAACTTCAATAATTTAATTTCGATTAGTTGTGAAGATCTGTATGTTACTGATAATATGTTAAATAATTAGGTGCAAATCAATAGCAACTAGTATGTTTTGATAAAATAAGAATAAAGCTTTTCGATTCATATGATAATTCCATTGGGTTTATTGAAGGTAATATTAACGATGATAATTTTGCTGATGGCACACGATGAAAATAGTCTTGGAATTCTTTATTTTAATGTTCAGGGAATCAAAAAGAAAGGTCCTGGCATCGAAACGTTAGTTGACGAGGTATGTAATATTGACATCCTTTGCAATACTGAGCATTGGCTAAGGTATACTGAGTACTTATATCTTGTCAATTTTTGAATTACGAGTAAATATAGCAAAATTAAGCATTTGAGGTGCAGAGCTAGGACGATTACAAGTAAAAATTAATGGATTGCAGTAGTCGATTACATTTGCTGTAATCAGTAATCGCAGGCGATTACTTGTTAGAGAGTAATCAGTAATCGGTAATCGATTACAATTTATGTAATTTGCAAAAGTTTTTGAATTTGTAATCATGATTACCGCACCCCTTAAAAAGCACAATTACTTTGTGTAATCGCAATTACTTTGTATAAGCGCGATTACTTTGAGAAATCACGATTACGTTATGTAAACATGATTAGTATGGGAACATGTAATAAGAAACATTTTCATCCATACTGTTGCAGAGGGAAGTGGCTCTGCATGTTTGTGATTAACAGATTGTGTGTTTTTAAATTGAGCAATATTCACTAAAATAGTTTATTTTAAGAAGAAAAAAGTACCTATCATCGAAACAAGTCTGAGTTCTGACTGTCTGTTCTGAGTAATTATTTATAGCCTGTTTGTCTTGATACTATTTAACTGTGTGTTACTCAAAGTGTACAATATTTATGTATTACTTAGGTGAGGTTACTAAGGCATACTGATACTGACATGTAATGGGCACTTACACTTTCTCCCATTTAATAGAATTGTAGATATTTGTATTACTTTTCTAAATTTAAGCTTTACTTAAAGAAATATAAACTGCACTTATTTATTAATTGTTGTGAGTACTGAATAGTACATGCTATATGCTGGCGAGTGACAATTTTGGATATTTATATACATACTGAGATACTGCAGTAGTGTGTCGAAGTACAGTATGATATACATATTTTGCATTATTTTTTCAAACTTAAAATTTCAATAAAACTATACATTGATTAATAAAGCCCATAATTTAAGATACTGTTTTGATCATTTTCTTTAATCGTCAGAAATTTGTTTTTGACTACTAGTCAAATTATTAAAAAAAACAGTAAGGGTAACACATTTTAAAATTAATAAATTGACTAAATTGACAAATTCAATTCTGCCACTAAACGTCATTGAAACAATTTCTAATAGACCAAGTATTGTTGGATATTTAAAGCTGGTTTCAAAGAAATATATATGTAGTGCTTCTTGCGTTTAATTCAGAATTGAACTTGTTAATTTTTTAATTCTAAAATGTTTTGCCTTTTACTGTTTGTCTATTTTAGTAATTCAACTAGTAGTCAAAAGCAAATTTCTGACAATGATTAAAGAAAATAATCGAAACGTTAACTTAATTATGAGACAGCTGACATCTGGACAGGCAAAAGGAGAAGTTGTATGGGCGCATCCATATAAGTGATCTCTCTAGAAAATCGGCAGCTCTTTCCTGCAAAAGAACTATGGGCGTACATAATTTTGAAAAAATTGCAGAGCATCTAGAGAACATTAACTTAAAATTTGGACTAAACCATTCGATAACGGTAGCAATTTTGTGAAAGCCTTCAAGGAGTTTAATGTTGAAACCAATGATGATGAAAATAGGGTTGAAACTGTAGAAGACTGAAAATAACAACATAGACATAGAGATGGTTGATTTAGTGGTATCTGAGTGTATCACGTGTTTCTGAACCACGCCCGCTATGATAGTCATACCCTCAATTTAATTGCGGCTACGGACTGCCATAATACAATTAAAAGCAACGCTAGTCTTAGAACGAGGCACATGTTCGATAATTGCAAACAGTTATGGAATAAAGCAGGTATAACTTTCCGAATTATTTTCATTTTTAGTGTGAATAAATAATCTATAACACAATGACCTTAGGTGACATATTTTACCTATTTTTTAAACCGAGGTATTCCACCGTAGAGGTACATGGGTATGGTATGCCATGTTCTAAACGTTTTCATATTAATATACGAAATTTTAGATTTTAAGTCATAAAATTCCCCCAATTAAATACTTTTTTATATCAATGGTTATGTTTTAAACCAAAGAAAAGCATTGAACGATCATGAAATATTACTGTTGCTGTTATGATGTTAATAATAACCATATTACTCATGTGCATAGAATCAACTTAGATAATCGTTAACGCTGTCTGGCTTCAATTATCAGTTATGTATGCAAAACTGTCAGTTTAAGCCAGCCCAGGCCTGGCTTAGCATTAAGTTTTAGCTAAGTTGATTCGATCCACATAATGTATGGTGTGTAAGAGTAAGATCAATAGTATATCTAGTAGTATCGTTTCAGTTACGCTGTTTGATAATTTCTAAATCTTGCGGAAATCTGCTGCTAAAAAAGAACCAATGTACTTATATTTTTAGGGAGACCAAAAACTGCAGAAATTATACAGGAAAGATTAGGACATACATTAAGTTATCCTGGTCAAACGCGATGGAATGCACTGTATGATTCTGTAGAGCAAATATTAAAGGAAAAATGCAAGCTTCCCTTATTATTTGAAAAGTTTGAAATACCCTAGTTTAAGGAAAGCGAATTTCACTATTTAGAAGAATATTATAAAATCCTGGGTCCTTTCGCTACCACTTTAGACTTTGTCCAAGGCCAAGAAGCGACTTACTTCGGTTATCTATTGCCAAGTTTAGTTTCAATGAAAAATAAACTGCTAAAACTACAGTCAGAAAATTTAAAATACGGGGGTGAAGTTTTACTAAAATGTTAGAAGACTTGGAGAAAAGGTTTTATTCTTACTTACATTTAAAAGAAGAAAGAGCTGTAATAGCCCCATTACAAAATACGATGGCTTGGATGTCCACAACTAGAGACGCAGTCGTCGTTGTCGGTAGATCAAATAAAGAAACTTATATTAAAAACAGCACTACAAATGAAAGAAATAGTAGGTGATGATAACTTACCACCAGACGAAGACGACAGTGAATTTTTTTGACTTCAACATGAATGATACTAATAATAAATATACGTTGACTCGGTCGACAGATACTAAAATTGACCTAGGGTTAATTAAATATTTAGACGACAAAAGAAAAGAATTTCAAATGTTAAACGATTATGGTACTTTAAAAATTTTCATTAAATACAATACGATTTTGCCATCCTCTGCTCCCGTAGAGCGACTGTTTTCGTATGCTTGGATCATTGATTCTCTTAGTCGCAACTTTCTGAGCGATTCTAACTTTGAAAGATTTGTTATTACGAAGGCCAATCGTTCTTTCTATAATTAAGGTTCGTTTTTCATTTTCTCTTATTTTTTTGTTAAATATTAGTTAGTTTTACTTACTACCGAAACTAGTGTAGTATTAAAATTGTTATTTGTATTTATGAAGAAGGTACGTTTTTAATTTCTCCTTTCTTGCAGAGGTCAATGTAATTTTTTTTGTTTTGTTAGTAATATTGTGTGTGAGTTCGTACGAAAAACTAATCGTACGAATTCGTGAAAAATAAATTGCCGTACGAATTCTTATTCAATGTAACAGCAACCGACAAAACAAATGATTTTGGTCACATCAGAAAATCATCAGAATATTTGGAATTGTAAGCAATGTAACCATGTACACAAATGTACGCATTTGTTTGAGTCTGACTATTTCGTACGTATTCGTACGATTAGTTTTTCGTAGGAACTTGCTAACTTGCATCCAATTGAACCGCTGCAAAATAATTTGTTTTTTCTTACGAATTCGTAAGAATAAATTTGGTAGTATTTTGGAATAATAAACAGTATTTCTGTACTGTTTCGTTTTCATTATAATAGTACGTTTCGTTCCTATCCTATTATAAAAATAAATGGAACATAAATATTGTATTTTGAATTTTCTATTTATGTTGGATACTATAGTATACTTGATATCAAGCAATAGGTTTGTTCCAGATGAACTCCGAATGTTACGTATGAGTAATACGAAAAAAATAAACTTTTAAACACTTCTAAGAAAAATTATAGGTACTTTTTTCGTATTGCACATGCGTAACAATCCCGAATTTATATGGAACAAAATACGTATCACCACACCAGATTATATTGCATTATTCACATTTTCCAAAATTTAACATTTCCTACTAATCTGCCTTTCTGCCAACTGCGAAGCTTTCAGTGGGCTGGCCTAAGATGCCTACCGAACCAAGTTACAATTTGGCTTGTCAAATTTCTACTCCTACTGTCGTAGATAAATTAGCTGTAACATTGTATTTTAAAGCTATACTGTAATATAAATGATCAGATCGAATCATGACCATACAAGGTTATCTTCAAAAAACTCAGAAATTGGTACGTAGTGCAGTGCACATAGTGGATGCACAGATTACAGAACGAGACACGACAGATGAGGGTGGGGGTTCTTTTAGTTGCGCGAGTAGGGCCACTGTTAGACAGAGAAAGTATTCGGAAAAAATATATACAAACTACGTTAAACACTTCTTGCAGAGTACTAACTTTCTGCGTATTTCGTAGGCGTTATTTTTAAGTGGTCATGACTTATTCTGTGATCTGTCTGTAATATGTTAAAGAGGCTAAGTTGTTACACGAAGAAAGTTTATCTCAAAGCTCATGGGTGTGACATCAGAGTTAGCGCAAGTAACTTGGTGTGACTTAGAATTAGATGAAAACATAACATTCTCTAAGTACCCAATAAAGTAATCGTTTTGGTAATCGGTATCGCGATTACTTTTACGATTACAAAAGTAATCTGTAATCGTGTGGTATATATATATATATATATATATATATATATATATATATATATATATATATATATATATATATATATATATCGGTCTCTTACGGAGAACGCTTGAATATTTGAAAACGAATCTTTGTACATTTATATAGACCCTTTGGGAGCATAATTTAAAATTATATTTAATTATGCAAGGTGTTCGGAAAAAAAGTTACTTATCAAAGTAATATTTTTTTTAAATGAAACACTATTTAAAATTAAATTTGCATTGTAGAGCTAAAGTAAAGATCTGTTACTGTTGCAATGTCTATACCTATCTCAAACAGTAAAGATAATTAAAAATTTCAAAAATTATAGCATAAATTTTAAAATGTCATAAAATAAAGTACGTTTAAATAACGTATTGAACGTTAGGCCACATGTTAGAAGCAAGACTTCGTGTTGTAGTAAAAAATGTTTGATTGATCAAAAAGTTACACAGGGTGTCAGAAAACATCGTAAAATTATGTTAACATTTAAAGCACCTTAACTTCTTCATTTTAAATGAAACACCCTGTGCCTAACAACTTAAATTGATATATTATTTTATCTTCTTTCGATGCCAATTAGGACGTCCTTGAAAAATAGCGCAGATAGGTATACCTATCTGCTCTATTTTTCAAGTTATTTGGTTTTATTTGTAATGTTATCTAACAAAGGAAGTTTTTCCCATAACATTATTTTATTTCACTAAAGTTGGCTTTGTCTAACGTTTAATGTTAATGTGGTTAGTTTATTTATTAGTTACCATCTGCCAAAAAGTTTATAACCTCTTGAAATATTTGTAAAATTAAAATAACCCATTGTTTAAAATGAAAGTTTACAGTATAAACGAAAGAATTGACATGATTTTTGTGCTTGATAAATGTGATCAAAATTGTTTACTAGCATCTAAAGTTTTATGCACAAAAATATCCTACTCGTAACCGTCCAAACAAAAAAGTATTCCAGAGGTTATTGGAAGTATTTCGAAGTACTGGAAATATTTTTTATGAACCAGTAAGAGGTAACAAATGTGTTACTAATAATGAGGAAAATGAATTAACAGTAATTAATTCTATTATTGAAAATCCACATACGAGTCAGCGCCAAATACAATTGAATACTGGAATAAGTGTAAGACCAGTGTTTTTCGAATTTTAAAGAAACATAAATCTCACCCATTTCATATTCATCAAGAGCGTTTAGAAGCTGATTTTTGTAGTAGAATTGATTTTTGTATGTCGGTACTAAATAAAGCAGAAGAAGAAGAAATTTTTTTGATAATGTAATGTTCTCAGATGAGTGTACATTTCAAAATAACGGCTTGATAAACAGACATAATTTTCACTTTTATTCAGATCAAAATTCTCATTATTTAAGAATAGTTAACCACCAGTATAGATGGTCTGTTAATGTTTTTGGGGTGAATCCTTGGAAAACACCTGGCAGGACCATACTTTTTCGAAGGACATTTAAGCGGACAAAGTTTTAATAGATTTTTAACAGAAACTTTGTTCAATTTATTGGAGGATGTTCCATTAAATACCATGCGACGCATGTGGCTACAGTTAGATGGTGCCCCAGCATTAAACGTGAAATGTTTCCGAATAGATGGATTGGAAGAGGAGGACCCCAAAGTTGGCCACCCAGATCTCCTGACTTGACATGTGTTGATTTTTTTTTATGGGGGTACATTAAAAATATGGTATACAATGTTCCTCCTACAACACCAGATAATATGAAAGAAGGCTGTGTGAAAGTATTGCCCCCCAAATGTGTAAAAAGTAAATGAATCGTTTAAACAACGGGTTCCGTTATGTATTGAACACAATGGCCGCCATTTTGAACATTTAATGTAATAGTTTATTTTTAATTAATATTATTTTGTTGTTGTTTGTTTGTTAATGTATTGTTTGTATTTTTATTGGATTATATCTTACTGTTTATAAGAAAAAAATAAATTAAAATGTTATTGTTTATTATCACGATATTTTAAATACTCTAAATAATTATAATTATGTAAAAGAAAAATGTAATATCAGAATAAAACGAAATAACGAAGAAAGTAATACAGGTAGGTATGTACATACATATAGGACATCCTAATAGACATTGAAAGATAAAACAATGTATCATTTTAAGTTGTTACATAATAGGGTGTTCCATTTAAAATAATGGAGTTAAGGTGCTTTAAATGTTAACATAACGTAATGATGTTTTTCTGACACCCTGTATAACTTTTTGATCAGTCAACCATTTTTTACTACAATGCCAACTCTTGCTTCTAACATGTGGTCTAACGATCGATACGTTATTTAAATGTACTTTATTTTATGAAATTTTAATATTTCTTCTATAATTTTTGAAATTTTTAATTATCTCAACAACTGTTTGAGATAGGTATAGGCACTGCAACAGTAACAGACCTTCACTTTAGCTCTACAATCCAAATTTAATTTTAAATATAGTGTGTTTCATTTAAAAAAATATAGCTTTGATATGCAGCTTATTTCCGAACACCCTGTAGAATTAAATATAATTTTAAATTATGCTCCCAAAGGGTCTATATAAATGTACAAAACTTTGTTTTCAAATATACAAGCGTATATATATATATATATATATATATATATATATATATATAAAAGTAATTGCCGTTTATCAAATTTATCAAATAGCAAGGACAGTTTTGATACATTTTTGAACTTGCATAATAAAAAAACATATATTATTTATATGAGGCGACTTTAATGTTCAGTTCCAAATTAAGAAAATTCTTACCCCAGGCAACGTATTTAGTAATATCCAAAGTGATAACATGCGTAGCTCAGTCATTAATTCATGTATATCGGATCATGAGGCAATACTTTGTAGAATATTAATGGATCCATAGACAATTACAACCGATATCTCCAAAATCCAAAGATATTTCGATAAAAAAAACACCCTTAAGTTTGTAAATACTTTAAAGAATACATCCTTTACTTTTATAAATGATACTTATTTAAACGTTGACGAGAAATTTAGTATCTTTCATGAAATAATATCCTGTATATTCAACCAAAGCTTCAAACTGAAAAAATGTTTTAAAAATGAGAGGAAACAATAGCTCACAAAGGGTATAAGGGTATTTTGTCGTTATAAGAGATTGTTGAATAAATTCATTAAGTTAAATTCTAATTCAATACTAAAGGCATGTTATAATCATTACTGCTGTATACCTAAAACAGTTATATATCTTGCTAAAGGATTTGTGTAGAACATAATATTTTAAAGTCCGATAATATATACAAGGCTGTATGGACTGAAATTAGACGACAATCCAGTAGAAATAAAGATGCGGTAAGTAATATAACACTGAATATTAACGGTAAACACAGGCGTACCGCATGGGTCCATTTTAGGTCCTCTACTCTTCAACATTTTGATTAACGACGTACCTTTGTACATTACTGATCACATAACCATGTATGCGGATGACACAATATTTGCGTTTTCATTCAAGGATCAAGAAGAACTTAACTGTAAAGCTCCTTGTATGCTACATAATGTCCAAAAATGGTTCACAGCCAATAGTTTAAATATCAACGTTCATAAACTGTTCTGTTCAATAATAATAACTCTATTACCTCTCTACCGGCTGATATATTACTGAATAAAATACATCTCCATATCGTTAGCGATACTTCTTTCCTTGGTATCCAAGTAGACCAGTTTTTATCATTTAGTAACCACATTAATATAAATATAAATATATATATAAATATGCACAATAATATAAATAATATAAATTAGACTCAGCTCGTTTTAGGCTCCGTTGCCTTAAATATTTAGTTTCTAATGATGTACTGAAAACTGTCTATTTTTCATACTTTGAATCACTACTTCGATATGCGATACAATTTTATGGTTCTTCGGCCTAGTATAAGTACATTATTCATTACTGAATCAATAGCCATCAGTATATTGTGTAATTTAAAACCTTGAGAATCCTGTCGAACGTCATTTAAGTAACAAGATATGCTAACCTTCACCAGTTTATACTTATATCATAGTTTCACTTACACATAAACATACATCATAAACACCAAAATCAATTTTGCAAGCATGCCGATGGATACGAATATGAAACAAGATCTGGAAATAATTTTAAACCATGACAGCCTATCTGCTCAGTATTTATCAACGACCAATTTTATCGTTCTATTGTTTTATATAATAAATTACCTAACTATATACCTAATGAGTTCTATGAATATTTTCTAGTTCAAGAAATCATTAAGAAAATTATTGCTTTTAAATCCTTTGCATTCACTAGATGAATTTAATGAAATATTACTTAATTTACCTGCAAACTTTAAAATATGCTTTTACAAATATGCATTGTGGTGTCCAAAAAACAAAAGTACTTTCGCAACTACAGTTGTATTTTGTATCTGTGCTGTTATTTATACAAAATTATCAAATCTGTCTGCCGTTTCAATAATAATTTTTTCCAAATATTGTAAGTCTTTCTTCTTTATATCTATATACGTATACAAATGTATTAATTGTTGTGTTATATGTCTGCATAATATGTTACACTTGTCTCGGTACTTCATCCCTGAAAGATTCTGAATAAACATATACACCGTGTTCAAGATAAGGATGCCCACTATGGGGATCTCGGAAACGGCAAGAGATGGAAGGTCGGTTAAATGGAACAAAAGTTACGCATTTGAGAGGATGTATTTATGGTCTTTGTAGAACTCAAATATCTCCTTTAGTTTTTGAGATGTTTGAAAAAAATTGAATTTTCTGATTTTCGTTTTTATTTCTATCCGACCTTATTTGAAGACGTACAGTTAAAACTAATACTAGGAACATTGAAAACGTACGTGTCTGTACCATTCGTAAACGTATGCGTGTACGTTGTCGCGTACGTGTACGTGTACGTGTAACTTCTCATCACTTGTACGTAGTCACGTGTACCTGTACGTGTATCGTGTAACGGTACGTGCTCGTATCGATTCGGTACGTGTACGGTAGTGTACGACGTTACGTATGTGTACGTGTACGTGACGTGTACGTACGACGATGTACGTTACGTGTACGTGCGACGTACGTGTAGACGTGTACGTGCGTAACGTGTACGACGTACGTGTACGTGTACGTACGTACGTAGCGTGTACGGTACGTGTACGTGTACGTGTACGTGTGACGTGTACGTGTACGTCGTGACGTACGCGTACGTGTACGTGTACGTACGTCGTACGTGTACGTGTACGCGTGTACGTGTACGTGTACGTGTACGTGTACGTGTACGTGTACGGACGTGCTACGCAGTACGTACGTGTACGTGTACGCGTCGTGTACGTGTACGTGTACGTGCTACGTACGTGTACGTGTACGGACGTGACGTGACGTGTACGTGTACGTGTGACGTGTACGGTACGTGTCGCTACGTGTACGTGCGTACGTGTACGTGTACGTGTACGTGTACGTGTACGTGTACGTGTGCGTGTACGTGTACGTGTACTGTACGTGTACGTTGTGACGTACGTGTACGTTCGTGTACGTGTACGTGTACGTGTACGTGTAGTGTGTACGTGTACGTGTACGTGTACGTGTACGTTATTGCGTGTACGTTCGACGTGATACGTGTACGATGTCGTACGTGTACGTGTACGTGCGTGACTGTACGTTACGTGTACGTGTACGTGTACGTGTACGGTACGCTGTCGTACTGTACGTGTACGTTACGTGTACGTGTACGTTACTGTACGTACGTGCGTGTACGTATGCGTCGTACGTACGTGTCGTGTACGTGTACGTGTACGTACGTACGTGTACGTGTACGTGTCGTTGTGGTACGTGTACGTTCTACGTGTACGTAGTACGGTACGTGACGTGTACGTGTGTGTACGTGACGTGTACGTGTGCGTGTACGTGTACGTGTACGTGTGCGTGTACGTGTACGTGTAGCGTGTACGTGTACGTGCGTGCGTGTACGTTGTCGTGTACGTGTACGTGTACGTGTCGTGTACGTGTACGTGTACGTGTGACGTGTACGTGTACGTACGTGTACGTGTACGTGTGACGTGTAGCGTGTACGTCGTGTACGTGTACGTGTACGTGTACGTAGCGTGTACGTGTACGTGTCGTACGTACGCGTGTACGTACGTGTACGTCGTCGTACGTGTACGTGTACGTGTACGCGTGTACGTGTACGGACGTGTACGTGTACGTGTAGCGTGCTACGTGTCGTACGTGTACGTGTACGTGACGTGTGACGTCGTACGTAGTGACGTGTACGTAGTGTCGTGTACGTGTCGTGTACGTGTGCGGTACGTGTCGTGTACGTGTACGTCGTACGTGTACGTACTGTGCGTGTACGTGTACGTGTCGACTGTACGTGTACGTGCGTCGTACGTGTACGTGTACGTACGTGCGTACGTGTACGTGTACGTGTACGTGCGTGACGTGTACGTGTAGGTACGTGTACGTAGTGACGTGTGACGTCGTGTACGTGTACGTGTACGTTACGTACGACGTACGTGCGTACGGACGTGACGTGTACGTGTACGTTGTACGTGTACGGTACGTGACGGTACGTGTCGTGCGTGACGTGTACGTGTAGCGTGACGTGTACGTAGCGTGATGACGTGCGTAGCGTACGTAGTCGTGTACGTGTACGTGTACGTGTACGTGTACGTGTACGTCGGTACGTGTACGTGTACGGTACGTACGTGAGCGTACGTGACGTGTACGTGGCGTAGCTGTACGTGACGTTGACGTGGCGTGACGTGTGCGTGCGTGTCGTGCTGTACGTGACGTGTCGTGTCGTGTCGTGGCTGTGCGTGTGCGTGCGTGGCGTGTGCGTGTGCGTGCGTGTGCGTGCGTGCGTGTGCGTGTGCGTTTGCGTGTGCCTGTGCGTGTGCGTGTGCGTGTGCGTTTGCGTGTGCGTGTGCGTGCGGCGTGCGCGTGCGCGTGCGCGTGCGCGTTGGCGTGCACGTGCGCGTTGGCGTGCACGTGTACGTGTACGTGTACGAGTACGTGTACGTGTACGTGTACGTGTACGTGTACATGTACGTGTACGTGTACGTGTACGTTTACGTGTACGTTTACGTCTACGTGTACGTGTACGTGTACGTGTACGTGTACGTGTTTGTGTAATAATGAACTATCCATAATAAACCTCCACTTAGTTACTTAATTAATTTTTCTTTCAGTAGATTTATTTTTAAGTATATCGATTTTTATAGGTTATCTAATTGCAATGTATAAAGAGCTGATTACGGCATCTACGTCTATTATTAGGTTTCGATGTTTTTAACCAATAAAATAATCGTGTCGACGTCGGTGGGGGCTTTGGTCATTCGGCGCTTTGGTCATTATCGGTGTAATAGCCTAACATTAAGATGTGGCAGAATATGCGCAATCGGCGGAATGGTCGCCGGGGTTTTGGACCATTAAAATATAAATTAGGCATTATCTGAATTCGGTGTAATGCTCAGCTCTCCTTAAAATCTTCAAATTTATTAATTTGTTTTGAAGTAAGTTAAAAAATTATTTAGTAATTTACACGAAAAATTGGAATTCGGTGAAAAGTGCTTTTTATTAAAAATCTGCAATTGAATCATGTTTTTATTCGGCCAACCCTATGAAAGTCTACATTTAATTTTATACATCTACGATTGGATCATTTTCATCAATGTATATTTTAATATATAGTATTTCTAACCAATCCGTGGTCAATTGCTCTTCAATTCCACTATTTGTGAACCACAAGCTTCTTTCGACTTTAGCTGAAAGAAAAGTTAGATTTGGTAATGCGAAGTTGCTTTATCGCAGTTGTATAAATGTTAGCATTTAGAAATTAAATCGTATTTTAAAATAATGGTACAGTTTAACTAAATTAAGGGTTGCCTTATTCCATGATCATATTTCAAACACAATATCAAAATTTAATAATTCCGTATAAAGCTTTACGTACGCTTGCTAAGTGCACATAATACGACAAACAATATTAAATTCCTGACTTCAAAATGGCGAGACCGCATTCACTTTTGTCGGAATAGTAAGTAAAGCAAATTATGTGTAGTTGAATGAGTCTATTGAAGTACATTACCTCAAAATGCAAGTCGGCCCTTTTGGTGCGGCAGAATCGGCTACATAAAGTACCGCATCGGGGTATATCTATTGTATAAACGTCAAATGTCCTTCACAGTTTGCTAAAGATACAATGTCACTTTCACACCATTTCTAGTGTTATTGTTTGTGTTTTGCAGATTAGACTGCTTTAAGGGTTTTACAATACGTGTACACATGCGATAAGCTACTTATAAGTGTCCTTTTGTCGGCACGAATTTTTACCCTAAATCTAACATGAAAAAGGAAATGGAACAAACGATGACTTTATCTTTACGAATTTTTAAAATTTATTTCTGTACTGATACCCTAATATGAAACTAGAGCAAACTTAGAGCTAAACTTTACATTTTAATGGGCAAAATGATAGCGCTTAACATTAGTGGGTAATTAATTAAGGATAAACTACGCTCAATAACTTCATGTAGTCAACAAATTACTTAATTGTAATTATTTACGTTATGCTGTATTTGTAATGAACCTTCATTTGTGGTTCAATACCTTAAGGCATTTAATCAATATTTAACCAAAATGGGTTTCTCCCCAATATTGTGCTGTGCACTTAATAATAGAACATTTACTGTTTCTGTTAGATTAGATGGTTTGCATTTGATTAAGTTTTAGGTTTTGGTTGTAAACTAGATATCATACAAATCAATCAGCCCTCAGGATTCTGAGCTTGTTTCCCGAATTAACAACAAGAATAATTCAAACAATTAAAACGTGAATAGTGTATTTTTATTAATTTTTTACAAGTTTAAAATGTTCGATAACAATTACATTTATCGCCTTCACTAAATGAGAGTTTTTAAAAAATCAGTTAGGATGTCAAAGTCCAAAGTAACAAAAATGTAAGGTGGTAAAAGTATTCACAACTAAAAACTGACATACCCATTAAATATCTGCATAAAATATCCATATTATCAAATTGAATGTTGTGATTTAAATTAATTAACGCTGACGGCTGACGTCTTTGGTGGATTCAATCTTCAACATCTCATTATGTTTTTTTACGTTTAGTACCAGAACTATGTTTTGTCGTTTCAATGTATACTTTTCGACAAGAATAAGGTAACTTTTGAAAAATCTGGAACATGGGAACTGTGGCAGGACTAAAGAAAGGCTTCTCGGTTAATTAACAGGTATTTTAAAACTAAAAGTAAAATTAAATTAAATTAATATTGCAGGCTCATATTCCATTAATATAAGTAATTTGATTTTAATCTCATTATATTTAGAATTTACGTCAGTTCTACATACATAAAGACAAAATTTACATCGTTTGGGGCTTGTATTTCGATAGCTCAATTGGTTAGAGCGGTACTCTAGCGAAGTACTTATCGTAGGTTCAAATCCTACTCCAGGTAAGCTTTTTATTTATGTATTTAATAAAATTAAATTAAGGCAGTCTTGTAGTCAGGTTAATTTCACTTCAATCGAATAACTCTTAGATTCAAGTTCTCATTCAGTCGTTACCAAAGATCCTCTTCCTCTTCCGAAATTGGTTGTAAAACTAGGAAGGTTTTATTACAATGGAAAAAGGTCGTGGATGGCTCTTTTAGGTGTCGACTAACTGTGTCTGATCTATCTAAAGCCTGAAATACAAATGCAATGCTATGCGACCCATTGTTATTGGTATTAATGCACCTACTTATCTGTTGTCTAAATGGTTGTCCAGTAAATTTCATAATCGTTCCTACCAACAGCCCAACTTTAGTATTCCAAGTTCGATTGCATTAGTTGATAAAATTAAAAATATTGAACATAGAGAAGATGAAATTTTAATCTGATCGACGTTTGTTCATTGTTTCCAAGCGTTTCAATACATCAAACTTTAGTACTAGAAGATGTTTTAAAATAAAACCATTTGGACGATGGAGGAGTAGAAGAATTTCTTAAATTAACAGAGTTGTGTATGAAACAAACCTTTGTCAAAATTAACCATCAATTTTTCAAACAAGAACAAAGCATGACAATGGGTAATAGATTATCTCCGCTTATGGCCAATTTATTCATGGGCAAATTTGAAAGAGGCTTAAAACGTGACTTACCTTATTTTCCCAGAGTTAGGATTAGATATGTGGAAGATATGTTTGCCATCCTTGATACTAAAATTTGTAGTGTTGTCAATTATGTAAAAACCAAAAATTATAAAATGACGACGATTAGATATACCTATGAGATAAAGACAAACGACAGTCTCCCGTTCCTTGATACTCTGGTAACAAGAAATGGTAGTATATATATATATATATATATATATATATATATATATATATATATATATATATATATATATATATATATATATATATCGTAAAGAAACTAGCAGTAATAAATCCATAACTAATGACTCCAATCACTGTAGGCAGCATAAACCCGTCGCTTTTAAGGCATCCGTACCTCATGCCATCCTGGGAGGTACCACCACCCTTACCATGGGCTCCTTAATATTAGGTCTCAGATTTTCTTCGTCCTTAACTTATTCTCATCCTTATTCTTCCTTCTCCCCCTCGCTGTCTTCCTATCGAATTGAAAGACCAAAATTAAAGGTTACAAAAAAAGTGGCTGTGGTTTCTAGGGTAATAAATGCCGGACTTAAAATCCTGCCACCATTCGGATGTCCGAGATCTTAAGTCTGTTCACCTGCAACCTGCAACCTGATATTTTGTTCCTATCTGAAACACAAGTCTCCTCTGAAAGCTCCGATTCACCCTATTTGCAATATCCCCAATAAAATCTTCACTCTACCTTTCGGTATAAAGAGGCGTATGTGCCTATATAAAGGTAACATTCTGGCGCTAAATTTGTGAAATTTTACAGTAGCATCTATAATCATTTAATCATATAAGCATCTAATGATAGTAACTTTAAAGACTTCTTCGATTGCCTTAGTTTGAAAGTTGACTATCTTCTGTCGCAGTTTCCATATTGCGATATCTCAATTATAGGAGATTTCAATGTTCATAACTCTAACTGGTTTCAATTTTCATATACTACTAATGTAGCTGGACATAGTGTAGAAACATTTGCTATTGCTTGTGATCTCACACAAATGGTTTCTAAACCCACAAGAATCCCTGATAACCCTAGCCATACTCTACATCTTCTAGATCTCTTTCTTACATCATATCCACTTGTTTATAAAACTTCCGTTCTTTCCCATCTAGGCCTACCTGACCATTGCCTAATAGAAATCATTTCTACTGTCCCGAACTCCGCTGTTGTTCTCACCACTAATAGAACCTTGTGGTGTTTTACACAAGTTAGATGGAGTGATTTACGAGACTTCCTTGCAACCTTTGCATGCCGTTAATATTGTTTTAAGTCGTCCTCTTCTTCGGACATTGCTCTTTCATTATCTGAAATCATCCTAATGAGCGTGGAGTTACACATTCCCAAAAAATAAAATCGTATAGGTTATTCACGTTCCCAATGCCCCGCCCTTAAAATCTGACCTACAGTCCCTTGAGCATAGAAGAATCGTTTTAGTTTTTCTTTGTATTATCGATATTACAATGGCTATAGCACTACTGAATTACACGGTTCGCTCATTCATATCATCAGTATGCAGTACAAATCTCCACTTATCGTACCAAACGGGTGCAACCCACATTCTTCTACACGGTTTCTAAACTCTGGAATGATGTCCCTAGTTCCTGTTTTCTCACCTACAATATGAAAAAATTTAAGGTAGCTGTTCATAGACATCTCTTGGAAATGCAATGTCCTTCTATCCATCCTCCTTTGTACTCCTGCGTGCGTGCGTGCGTGCGTGCGTGCGTGCGTGCGTGCGTGCGTGCGTAGGAAATGAAAAATCATTTCCAGCATTGTCTCTTGCCCACATTTATTATAAGATGTTTTATTTCACTGCTCAATCTCAAATAGTTTATGAGTTATGGCCGGCCGCCTTTCTTATTTGTATACCCGGTATTGCTAACGCTTCAAACCTTTGCCTGCAAATGTTAACTACTGTTGGATTAAAAAACCTGTTACCATTCGCTGAAAAGACTAGCTGCAATTGTTATCGAAACCTTTACATTTGTAGAAAAATTAATAAGAATACATGAGCTTAGTACTTACCTAAGGAGAATGCATTAGTCAACCATAACAAATTTACCAATAAATAGAAACAATTGAAACATATCGGCAAAGCAGCTCTTGATTTTGTTATAATATTCAACTGCATTGAGAGGGGAATATTTTGTTTAAGTACGCACATACCCACATAGGCACGTACGCACGTACACACGTACACACGTGCACACGTACACACGTACACACGTGCACACGACACACGTACACGACACACGACACACGACACACGACCACACGTACACGGCACACGACACGAACACGCACACGTACACACGTACACAGGTACAACCGACACACGTACACAGCACACACGTACACACGCAGTAACACGACACACGCAACAACACGTAACACACACGTACACACGCACACACACACACGTAGACACGTACACACGTAGACACGTAACACGACACACGTACACACGACACATGTACACACGTACACGTACACACGAACACGTAGAACGTAGACACGAACGTAACACGACACACGTAACAGTACACAGTACACAACGTACACAACACACCCAATACACGTACAACGTACAACACACGCCACGTACAACAACTACAAACGCACAACGTACACACGTACATACAACGCACAGACACACACACGTACAACGTAACACGACACACGACAACGACACACGACACCACACAGAACACGTACAACGCACAACGAACACGACACACGACACAGACAACGTACACAGCACACACGTAACACACAAACGACCACACACGACACGTACACACACACACGAAACACTACACACACAACGAACACGCAACGTACAAACGAAACACTACACCAAAACAACGTACACGTACACACGACCGTACACGCAACGTACAAGGACAACACACGTACACACACACAACACACGTACACACACACGCACCACGACA
This sequence comes from Vesta saturnalis, assembly GCA_036346205.1. Classification (NCBI taxonomy): domain Eukaryota; kingdom Metazoa; phylum Arthropoda; class Insecta; order Coleoptera; family Lampyridae; genus Vesta; species Vesta saturnalis. The sequence continues at coordinate 8,003,010 of JARFJB010002021.1, read as the reverse complement.
ACGCACGACCACACGACGCATAAAAACGACACACGACACGCACACACACACACACACACACACACACACACACACACACACACACACACACACACACAACAACAACACACAGACACACACACACACACACACAACCACACACAACCACACCACACCAAGAAAACGCAACGCACACGCACACGCACACGCAAACCACACCAACGCACACGCACACGCAACGCAAGACAGAACGCACACGCAACGCACCCAAACGCAACGCACACGCACCACACGGAACGCAACCTGAAACGCACACGCACACGCAACGCATGAACGCAGACGCAACGCCACGACGCACACGCACACGCAACGAACGCACACGCACTGACGCACACGCACACCACACGCAACGCACACGCAACGCACTCCCACCACACGCACACGCAACGCACACGCACACGCACACGCACACGCACTGACACGAACGCACACGCACACGCACAGAACGCACACCAACCACACCACGCACACGCACACGCAACGCACACGCAACGCACACCACACGCCAACGAACCACACGCACACGGCCCACCACCACCCAACCACACGCACCGACGCACACGCACACGCACACGCACACGCAACGCACACGCACACGCACACGCACACGAACGCACACGCACACCAACGCAACGCACACCACACGCCACGCACACCAACACGAACGCACGCCACGAACGCAACGAACGCACACGCAACGACCCACACGAACGCACACGCACAAACGAACGCAACCACACGCACGGACGCACACGCCCAAACGCACCGCACACGACCACACGACACGAACGCCACGCACACGACGCACCACACGCAACGACACGCCACGCACGCACCGCACACGCACACGAACGCACACGCACACGCACACGCAACGCACACCACGACACCCAACGAACCACACGCACACGGAACGCACACGCACACCACACGCACACGAACGCACACCACACGCACACCACACGCAACGCAACGCAACGCACACGCACACGCACACGCACACGCACACCACACACACCACACCAACGCACACGCAAGAACGCAACGCACAGCACACCAACGCACACGCACACGCACAACACGCACACGCAACGCACACGCACCGCACACGCAACGCACACGCACACGACACCACACGCACACGGACACCACACGACACCACCACGCACACCACACGCACAGCACACGCACACGCACACGCACACGCACACGCACACCACACGCACACCACGCAACGCAGACACGGACCACACGCACACCACACGCACACGACACGAACCACACGACACCAACGGAACACACGGAACACCCAACACCAACGGACCCACACACACGGACCACACACACGGACACACGGAAACCACACGGAAACGGCCCCACGGACACACACCACACCAACCACGGACACACGGACACACGGACACAGGAACACGGACACACGGAACGCCAACACACGGAAACGGCACTAATAGAACCTTGTGGTGTTTTACACAAGTTAGATGGAGTGATTTACGAGACTTTTGCAACCTTTGCATGCCGTTAATATTGTTTTTAAGTCGTCCTCTTCTTCGGACATTGCTTTTCATTATCTGAAATCATCCTAATGAGCGTGGAACACATTCCCAAAAATAAAATCGTATAGGTTATTCACGTTCCCAATGCCCCGCCCAAAATCTGACCTACAGTCCCTTGAGCATAGAAGAATCGTTTTAGTTTTCTTTGTATTATCGATATTACAATGGCTATAGCACTACTGAATTACACGGTTCGCTCATTCATATCATCAGTATGCAGTACAAATCTCCACTTATCGTACCAAACGGTGCAACCCACATTCTTCACACGGTTTCTAAACTCTGGAATGATGTCCCTAGTTCCTGTTTTCTCACCTACAATATGAAAAATTTAAGGTAGCTGTTCATAGACATCTCTTGAAATGCAATGTCCTTCTATCCATCCTCCTTTGGCCTGCGTGCGTGGCGTGCGTGCGTGCGTGCGTAGGAAATGAAAATCATTTGCATTGTCTCTTGCCCACATTTATTATAAGATGTTTTATTTCACTGCTCAATCTCAAATAGTTTATGAGTTATGGCCCCGCCTTTCTTATTTGTATACCCGGTATTGCTAACGCTTCAAACCTTTGCCTGCAAATGTTAACTACTGTTGGATTAAAAACCTGTTACCATTCGCTGAAAAGACTAGCTGCAATTGTTATCGAAACCTTTACATTTGTAGAAAAATTAATAAGAATACATGAGCTTAGTACACCTAAGGAGAATGCATTAGTCAACCAAACAAATTTACCAATAAATAGAAACAATTGAAACATATCGGCAAAGCAGCTCTTGATTTTGTTATAATATTCAACTGCATTGAGAAATATTTTGTTTAACGCACATACAACAACACGTACGCACGTACATACACACGTGCACACGCACACGAACACGGCACACGTACACACGTACACACGTACACACGGACACACGGACACACGGACACACGGACACACGGACACACGGACACACGGACACCGGACACACGGACACAGGACACAGGACACGGACACACGGACACCGGACACACGGACACACGGACACACGGACACGGACACACGGACACGGACAACGGACACACGGACACACGGACACACGGACACACGGACACACGGACACACGGACACGGAACACGGACACCGGACACACGGACACGGACACACGGACACACGGACACGGACACACGGACACACGGACACACGGACACCGGACACACGGACACACGGAACACGGACACACCGGACACACGGACACGGACACGGACACACGGACACGGACACACGGACACACGGACACACGGACACGGACACGGACACACGGACACACGGACACACGGACACACGGACACACGGACACACGACACACGGACACGGTACACACGGACACACGGACATCACAGACACACGGACACGACAACGACACAGGACACACGGTACACACGGACACACGGACACACGACACACGTACGACATGTACACACGGACACACGAGACACACGGACACACGGACACAGAGACACACGGACACACGGACACACGGTACACAGGACACACGGACACTACGGACACTATACGTACACGACACACGGACAACACGGTACACACGGACACATACGGACACACGGACAACGGACACACGCACACGGACACACGCACACACGACACACGACACACGGACACACGACACACGGACACACGACACACGACACACGGACACGACACACGACACACGTACACACGACACACGTACACAGCGACACACGACACACGACACACGTACACACGCGACACGACACACGGTACACACGCACACACGACACTACGGACACGACACACGGACACGACGGACACACGGACACACGGACACACGGACAACACGACAACTAGACATGACACACGACACACGGCACACACGTACACACCGGACACACGGACACAGACACACGGACACACGACACGACACACGACACGACACACGCACACGACACGACGACACGAAAGACACCACGCGACGCACACGACACACGGACCACACGGACACACGGACACGACGACACACACGACACACGGACACGACACGACACACGACACTACGAACACACTGACACACGGACACACGGACACGACACACGACACACGACACGCACACGCACGACGACACGCACACGCACGCGACACGAGACACACGACACACGACACACGACACACGACCACACGACACGCACACGCACACGACACGACACACATACACACGACACACGCACAGCGCATACCACGACACTACGCACACACACACACTACACACGACACACACACACCACACGACACGACACCACTACGCACACGCACACACACGCACACACACATACGCACTACCACACGCACACACACACACACACCACACACACACACACACACACACACCACACACTACACACGACACGCACACGCACACACACACACCACACCACACACACCACACCACACACTACGCACACGCACACGCATACGCACACGCACACACACACACACACGCACACGCACGACACACGCACACGCACACGCACACGCACACGCACACGACACACGACGCACACCACACGCACACGCACGACGCACACGCACGACGCACACGCACACGCACACACGCACGACGCACACGACACCACACGCACACCACACGCACACGCACACGCACACGACACGCAACACACGCACACGCACACACGACACAGCACACGCACACGCACACACTATATACGCACTACGCACGACGCACACGCACACACAGCACACGCACTACGCATACGCACACGCACTACGCACACCACACCACATACACACACACACACGCACTACGCACACGCACTACGCACACGCATACGCACACGACACACGCACACGCACACGCACTACGCACACGCATACGTACTACCACACGCATACGCACACCACGACACGACACGACACCACACGCACACGCATACACGACGCACACGCACACCACACGCACACGCAATACGACACGGACACACACGCACACGCACGTACGCACACGCACACCACACCACGACACACGCACACCACACGCACACACACGCACACACACACACACCACACCACGACGCACACGCACACGCACACGCATACGACGCACGGACCACACCACGGACCACGGACACGACGATACGACACGGACCACACGCACACGCACACGACGACGCACACGACACACACACACGCACACGCACACGCACACGCACACACACTACGCACGACACACACACACACGCACGACGCACACACACACGCACACAACACGCACACACGAACGCACACGCACACGCACACACACAACCACACGCACACACAACACACGCACACGACACGACACACACCAACGACACACGACACGACACACACCATGACACACGACACAGGACACACGACACGCACACGGACACGACACACGGACACACGGACATACGGACACGACACGGACACACGACACACGGACACACGGACACATACACACGACACACGGACACACGGACCACGATACACGACCACGGACACACGACACACGACACGGACACACACGACACACACACGGACACGACACGAACACACGGACACACGGCACACGGACACACGGACACACAACACAGGACACACACACCGGACACAGGACAACGGACACACGGACACACACACACCGGACACACAATACACACGGACACACGGACACACGGACACAACGGACACACGGACACACGGACACACGGACAACGGACACCGGACACACGGACACACGGAAAACCACACGGAACACGGACACACCACGGACACACGGACAAGACACAGGACACACGGACACAACGGACACACGACACACGGACAACGGACACACGGACAC